>JAFVLL020000620.1:0-17202 GCA_021397915.2 Tor tambroides
AGATATTGAATTTGGTAATTAATGCAGAGCTCTTGGTGGAAGTCGCTGGAGGGACTGGAACTAATTCAATTACAGTCTGAACTGGAGCGCCGTTATAATTATTTCTTTCTGAAACACTCTAGCATAAAATGCAGGCATGCTTTTTTCCCCATTCACTGCCGTTAACTACTTTTGTGAACAAAAAATGGTGGCTTAATCCATTACTCATTGTAACATTGTGCTGCGCTAAAAAATCCTTTACCTAATTTGGTGTTCCCAGTCTAAAATGACCAATATGTTTTATAAATTGCTTGTAAATCTCTCATTATACTATATTATAACCAAATCTTGGACTGTATATTTTTGTGAACTTGTTTTCTTTCATTTAGCAAAGCTTTTGTATTTCCTTTGGGAACCGATTGATTGTAGGCCTCAGCTTATCCACCTTAGTTTTTGAGAGAAGAAAAGCATTATTTGTAGATAATTTCTCTCAAAAACTGAGGTGCATAGGCTCAGATCAATGAAGCCTACGATCAGTCAGTTGCAACCAGTCCTAACTGAAAGAAAACAAGCTGATAAAAGATTAAATCCAATATTTGGTAATAATATACATCATAATGAGAAATTTAGAAGCAATTTTGGTAACACTTTACTTTAAGCCTTTATGTATAATGCATTATAATGGGCTATTAATAAATGGTATTAATGCATTATAGTTATTTGTAATGTGCTTTGTAATACATTATATATTGTCGTAAATAATTATAACTGAATTTAAAATGCAAAGTGTAACAGTGGGTATGGTTACAATTATTCATGAGATTGTACAATGCATTATAAGATGCATTACAAGGCATAATGCAATAAAACTACTTTTATAAAGCATTTTACTTAAAGGCTTTAAGTAAAGTGCTACCGCAATTTTTTTTGTAGGTCGATCATTTTTGACCAATTCACCACATGTGTAAAGAAAAAAAAAAGTAAAAAAAAAAAACTTTTTCATAGAACTCTGTTTTAGTCCAATGCAATAGCATTAACTAGCATTTTCAGAAAAAAAGACAATCCTCTCAAGATCAAAATGACCCGACCACAACATGAGGGTTAAACATATTGAGCTCTGCATGCACATATCACAGATCAAGTAGGTAAATTGCATAAAAATATTATTTTTCATGACACAATCTCTTTTTTTTTAAGCAGAATGGGAAATCAAGACAAGAAAGTGGGACAAATATAATTTGTTTAATTTTATTTTTATTCAAAGAATTTGATACAGAATCTACAATGCAACACTTCAGGATTTCATCCCTAGATTATTATTAAATCTAACAGTTCTTCTTAGAAAAAGAATATCTCTGTTTAGTTATTGACAACAGGCATTGTTTAATAATAAGCAAAGATTTTCTTTTACAGATTGTTTACAGTTGTACATATACACCTACACTAAAAACCGCCAGTAGATGCTTGCATGAGGCAGTTCTGTACATCTTATGTTCACCAGAAGCACTTCATTGGTTGAAAGTTAGAACCACCCATCACTTTCGGGTTTATATAAATGCTAAAGAGTGCAAAGAAATCAGTTAATCTTCACAGACTGTTAAAAGAGAGAAATTTCCCCCTACTATTGTTTGATGAACATTTCTGGTGTAAAAGAAAAAAAGAAAAGAAAGGAAAAATAAAATGTAGCATTCTGTGTGGTCTTTGACAGTTCGAAAACATGATCAAGGTGCAAGCTTGACAGTTACAAAAGAACTGGCATAGAAAAAGAAGCATATGTCAAAATACAATAAAACAACCAGAAATTCACAGTTTCTAGTATTTACAGAATTGTATATGGTTGTTTGTAGTATAGGCAAACTGACACAGGAAATTGAGGTAAATGAGGGTAGCCAGGCGGTGCGAAGGCAAGTCTCAGAGCTGAGGTTTGCACCAGAAAACTTCTTGGAAAAAAAAAATAAAATAAAAATCTTGGTCACACTTTATAACACATTGCTCATGTGTACTGAGCAGCATCAGAAACTAAGTGGAATTGATTTCAGTGGCATATTTTATCTTGTTTGCTAAGATATTTTATATCAAATAATTTAAATGAATCAGTTGATTTAAGTGGTAACTATGGTGTCTAAACACAAAATTAGATCAGCCTTAAAAAAAAAAAAGAAAAAAAAAATGTTCAAAAGTTTGGGGTCTGTAAGATTTTCTAATATTTAAAAAAAAGTCTCTTAATCTCACCAAGGCTGTATTCATTTGTTCAAAAATATGGTTAAATTTTATACAATACAAAAATAACTGTTTTCAATTTTTATGTATTTTAAAATGTTATTTATTCCTTTTATGGCAAAGTTGAATTTTCAGCAGCCATTACTCCAGTCTTCAGTGTCACATGGTCCTTCAGAAATATAAATAACATTTCTTGTTGTTATTATTAATGTTAAACCCCGTTGTGATACTATGTGAATATTTTTGTGGAAACTCTCTGATGAATAAAAAGAAAATAACTGAATAAAAGTATTTATTTCTTTAAGAAATAAATAAATAAATAAAATCTAATTGACTCCAAACTTCTGAACAGTGGTATAACAGATAAAAAAAAATATATATAATTTACACAAGGACATTATTTGCCCTTACCTTTAACATTTCTAGGGCATTTTGTCCATTTTAAAGTTCAGATTCATTTCTGACCTTGGTTCCGAGTAAGACGTCTGATTAATGAACTACTACGAAATTACTGTGTAACTTGGTTACACATAAATTGTTTTTCCTATAGCAGTTAATTTAGTAACAGGGACCCTGCAAAATAAAGCATTACCAAAAGTCTCCCACCATGTGCACTTAAAACTAGTCATAAGCAGAAAGAGCGGCCCATCGCAAGGTGAAGTGAGGACTGATTTTGTTCTTAAAGCAATCAAGAGTTTGTGCAAAAAGGCCTGTAATTTATCTATGCGGACGGGGGTTACGAATACAAAAGCTTTAGTGCGTCCAGCAGGCGATACCATCGTTAAGGCTTCCAGGAAATACATCCATTACAAAAACTTCACCGATACCTCCCAGAAAAAGCATGAGCTCTCATGAGCGACCTCTTAGACAGCGCCATTTAAATAAGTAAAAAAACCACCGTTCGAAATGTAAATATTACCACATGTTATTTCTACTGTGAAAAAATACACTGTGCACAATGTACAAGCAAGAAATATCAGCACTTTGGTGTGGGCTTCAGATTAGCTACCGGCTCGTTGTAGCCACGGCTACTGTGCATCTACTTTCTCCAAGCACCACGCTGAGAAAACAATGAGAAACTTTATGAATGCACTATACAGTGGTTCACAGTGACAGCACGGGGGAGGAATCGTCTGCCAGAAACGAACAACGAAGCTTCTATTGGTCCCTGAATTACACATCTTAACGCAGCTGTGCCAGGAACAACCCTCGTAGGAACAGACAGGCCCAAAGTTCACCATTTAGACAGAATCAGTGACTATCCATACAGTAAAGCCTACATTATCTTACAGTACACTGATTTCTCCCATTAAAAGTTGTGTAAACAAGTAGGAATGACCTTTAGGATGATAGTTAGTCGCTGGGAACAGACCCAGCGGCCCTCCTCTCTGTCTTCAGATAATAATTGTTGTCAGAGTTTCCCTGTCCTTGGAGGATCGGTATCTGGGGAGCTTTTCTTAATTTGAGATTCTCCAGGGCTGGCTCTTCACATACACTGGTAAGTCGATGCTCTAGAGTCTCCATCTATAGGAGTTGTTTGCTTCCTCAATTGGCAATTTCACTTCACTGAAAATGGACTAGGGCACTGGGGTGAGCCTCTCTCTCGACTGCCACATAAAAGCGAGGAGGAGGGCTTGGGTGCTTGGTTTTCTACAACACTAAACCAGCATTGAGTTCAGAGGTGATTTGGGGCTTATCTAAAATGATGTGTTCAGACAAGTAAGTGCAGTGTTCAGTCTACAAACTGAAGAGGTCTCCAGCTAGTTCTTGTGTCCACCAGGGGGAGCCCTTCTCTGGAGTAGCTCAAGCCAAGACCTGAGAGATTATTCTGGAAGGTGCAGTGAGGTCACCTCTGGTTTCATCTTGAAGTACTGGCTGAAACGGAGAACTGCATATCTGCAGAAGCAAATTTGGTGGTAAAGAATGAGAATACATCGTTGAAATCTTGATTAGATGGATATGGATGTTGTTGTTGAAATGTGAAAACTTACCCCAAGAAGTCAAAGTCAATGGTGGAGTACTGAGCTTGGATCAGTGCCCACAGTCCCCAAAAGAAATGAGATGCCTGGGGAGAACAAAAACCAAAGACCATGAGGAAAAATGAGGATAGCTTTACATTTTGATTTACTTTTTCACAGAGGAAGATATCAGGGTATTGATATTCATATTGCATCCCAAAATCAAAAGAAAAAATTATATGTAACTACAATTATATTCATATTAGTGTTTTCATTGTTAAATAAGACTTGTAATTTTTAAAATTAATTAAAATTAAGCTGAACTAAAATGAAATATTAAATATAAGATCAATTTTATAAAATAAATATAAAATACATAAAATATCATCATAAAAACTTTAAAGATCAACTTTCAAAATAAATACTAAAATTACTAAAACTGAAATAAATTAAAGCTAAATTAAAATATTTAAAACATTGTAATAAAAATGACACTAATGCATAAACTTTAACTAAAACTTCAACTAAAATTAAAATGAAAACTGCAATTATAAAACCTATTTCAAAGAATTCATAAATATATGACATGAAAATTTTACTTTAAGAAAGAAAAGCGTTTAGAACCTGGAACATTTTTATAAATAAATAAATACATAAATGATATGAAAATCTATCCTCAAAAATGTATTTTATTAGAATCAGTGTCTTTTAAATTCAGTACAACAAATACTAAATGTATTAATATTTCAAATTAACTATATCAACTGTTATAAAAAATAATGTTTCAATGCACAAATCTTAATGCGTTCATTTAATAAACACAAGTTTTCTTTATTTTCTATTTTGATTTCAGGGAAAAACAGGACTAAGAAATATTCCTGACAGGCTTAGTGAGATTCACCCTGACACTGGAGTTAACTGCGACAGATTGTATGTTGTATTGTTGCTTGGAAACATTTGACCCACGCCTTTCTAAGCAAAGACGGCTTCCTTTTAGTGGACCCATTAAAAAAGGAAAAAAGATAACTGCATGGAAGTTATTTGTGTTGATTCTGGATCACTGAGAGTGAAGTAAAAGCTTATAAAATGTGGCATTTATGTAAAAGCCCTCTGATGAGACTGAATCGCTCCTGCCATCATGTGAGTAAAGATCACGGGTTTGCTGGCCTATAATAAAGTCTCTATCCTCTGTGTTTTTCGCTCAACTGCACAGAATAAACGTTTGCCTCTGCCAGAGTCAAGGGTCCCGATCCCCCTCAGACACAATCTCTGAGTATATTCAGACCATCTTTTATAAAACTCCATGTCTCCTGGCTTAGGCATGTGATGATGGTGTGCAAACATCAGGGTGCCACAATAAAGCAGAGCTTCAATGGCCACCACACACCCACGTCTATCTAAAATCACAAGTCCTTAGAATATATAGATATTATTTGGAAATATTGGTTAAATAAACTCAAACTTTTTTGCAGCTGTATCCAATATTATTCAGAATTACCTTTGTTTGATATAATATCAACTAAATTATATAATATAGCTATAAATGAATATCAGACTACAAAATTCAGATTATTAAAAGTATAAGACAGCTGCCTTAGATTTCTAGGAACCATATTATCTTAATCTGTTTATGGCAGGTTAGTGCATTAATCAGGATATGCTCATATTCTGATTAATACTGTAAAAAAATTTCAGCACTATTCAGTTTTCTCTGGTTTTCAATTAAGGCAGCAGAAAAAGGAATCCAAAATGAAAGCAACAAATCACATTCATTAAGCCTCACACTATGACATTCCTCTGGCATTTGTTTTAGCGTCTCTCAAGGTCCCTCTCAGGGACAGGAGAGAAAACAGAGCCTCCCACAGTTTTGTTCACCATTACAGAAAGCCAGAGGTTGATTTTTTTTTTTCTTCCTCCCCTGACAGAATCAAAAAATGTCTGCCCTGCTTTTAACACGTCTATTGATCACAAAAGACTGAAGAGCGAGAGTAAACCGGATATTAAATTAGTTTTCCTCTCCGAAGTAAATATCATTGTCAAGAAAGGGCAGGTGTGCTACTCGCTCATCAAAGAATGACCTGTGAATGCACACAAACACCCAGAGGTCCTCTCATTAGACGCTTGCAAAGACGGGCAGGATGTCAAGGCTCCTTCCCTGACAACTTCGATCACTACTCATACCTTTGTCTCCACTTCAAGCGTCGCTCTAATGCAGGCGATCTATCTGCTAAATAGTTAAACTGCTCACGATGTTCCAGTTTACTTTGTAAAATGCTGCATGTCATTAAAGACAGTAATTACAATGAAAAAACAAAAGTCTGATGTTTAATTTGGCAGGGTACAGCTGGATCAAAATGCGTCACGATTCCAGACCGTGGCGGATGAATCCAGTTTCGACTCACCAAGGCGAAGCGGTTGACTTGCACATACAGCACCTCCACTTCAGTGTTGGAGACCTGTGTGCCCTGTAATTTGTACTCCTTGTAGGCCTCCAGATAGGCCCGGAGCCACTGCAACTGGAGCTCTCGCCCAGGATACAGGCTGTAGTCCACTTCATTCAGACCTGTCAATCACAAGAAGGCCACACGTAACCTGGTTAAGCAGGTTCTTTTCTCCTCTACACAATAGCTTAATTTGTGTTCGTATCGCATTACCTGCAAATTCACTGAAGTGATTCCCAATGTCAAAGGCTTGATAATTGTACCCAGCATATTCGTAGTCAATGAATTTGACATTTCCTGCAGGAGGGGAAACAAATAGCAATTTGTTTAGAAAAGCTCATGGGCATTGTCTTCTTAATAACCCTTGTTCTTTTTTACTGTAACAATCTATTGCCTGTATTAGCAAACCAACACTACATGGGCATTATCTGCAATTTAAATGACTTATCAAATCACATCTGGGAAAAGGAGTAAGGATTTGCATTCTGGTGCAAGACAAAAAAAGAATAAACAAATGACAAAGTGAACAAGACATGGGGACAGATTTCATGCACTTATAGCATGCATGTGGATAAAACCGCATGTTATATTTAGGTGATTCTTCAATTAGGGTCACTCTGAAAAATGAAACTTTTTGAGATGGTTTCATTTCACTTAAAAATAAGTTTTCACATCCTGTAATAATGACCTGATCATCTGCGTGCAATGATTTTTTTTCTCATGTTTTTGACAAACATTTTAAATTAACTTTTGAACTTTTGAAATGATAATGTTTCTGAATAAAAATTCTCAGATACTGACCATTTTGGCAGTGATGTCAAAAAAGCTACTCTCAGATCTCAGGATATTTTTTGATGTTCATTATATCCATGCTTATACCCCATCACGTATCATTTCAGCCAAATATGAACATTATTAATTGTATCCTTTTTTTAAAAAGCACAAAATAAATTTCCCTGATTTGGACACTTTTCAATAATTTATTATAAAGGTTTAAGTGTAGGGGTAAGTGAAATTGATTCTATATTCTGGAAATAAGCAATTAAAAACATAATACATGCTTAAAGTTTTTTATATTAATAATAGTAATAATAACAATCTGTTATTAATTTAATACATTTATCTAATTGATGAATCACCATTTACATGAGTCTGCTAAGAAGAAAAGTAGAAAACTTGCAACTTTTTGCTTTTTTTTTTTTTTAAAGAAAATGTGTATTTATTTAAATTTTTATTTATTTATTTATTTGAGAATATTTCAAGCGAAACCAAACAATGATTCCTGCTTGAATACAAATGGGCAAAGTTATTGCAAGTTTTCCAGGAAATCTTGTGACTGGTGAAAGAAAGAGCACCTCGCGTAAACAGTCTTCTGCTCTACAGGAGGAAACACAACAGTAAAAGTAAAGAAAGATTAAAATAAAAGCAAGAACAAAAAAAATGGATAAACAAGTCAGGTTAGACAAGAGTTTACAGCTTTAGAAAATGCAAATAAATAAATACAAATAAAAAAAACGGAGACGGCTGTACTGTAAAACCACAGGGCTGGAAGGACAGAGGAGTTAAAGGAGAGAAAACGGGCAACGTTGCCATCTAGTGGCACATAGTCTGTATAGCAGTGGTTGGCAAGCAATGACTTGATCGGTCATGTGATGTAGACAGCGTTGACTACAGAACACAAAGCCTTACTCCTCTCAGTCTACATATGTGTAATGCATTACTCATTAATCACTGCCTAGTTTGTTATATGTAACATTAATGCACCTAAAGTGTGTTTGACTTTACGTTGCCTTGCATTCCCAGTGCTCTAGAGCTTATGGTGTGTAGAAAAAAAAAAAGTTTGATTAAAATTGGACAGAAGTGTTGGTCTACAGAAAGAGACACGTGAGGTGGTTACCGGACCCGGTGGCGTCCTAGCGGGACACACTGAACACCTCCAGTCAGTGGCTATAGCCCTGTGCAGCAGATGAAGAGATTTGGGCAAACTCACATCTGTCACAGAACACACACAGCTTCACTGCAGAGAGGCCATTGGGCACCTCCCCCGTTAAGAACAAACACGGCTCAAACTCTCATAAACGCACACCCCCACCACACAGCATCCCCATTGGTCCATTAGCCAGCCAATGAGGCCCCAAGTTACTGCCTCTATGCAAATGCCACGGCGGCTTCCTGTGCAGGTCGAGCCTGTGGGACTCTCAAACTTATTTGACTCACTGAGTGTCAACGAAAGGCAAGAAAACAAGTACGATCTCGGAAAGCTGGCCTATTGCGTAACATTCCCGTTCTTGGTTTCTATAGGTCTAGTCGGGAAGGGGAAGGGGCCGAGTGAGCAGGGATGTCAAAAATATAAACATTTTACTTTGAAAACTTCCTCCCACCCCTTGGTCTGTGTGTTAAAAGCGATTTGGAGGAAGTGGCTTGGCTCTTTTTTCTCTTTCCTCTCTCTAAGTTCAAATACAAACAAGTGCCCAAGGTCGCAGCTGCCTCCAAACCCTGTTCTCCAAGCAGATTTCCATGACCCAATCTCTAATCGCTCGTTGTGAATTATTTACTGCTTCAAGAACAGTTTTTAGGGGCAAGTGATACCTTTAGGGCAACCGATACGTGCTGGTACTAATCAGTTTGACTTGCTGCCACTTCAAAAAAAATGAAAAAAAAAAAAAAACCGTGAGAGACAGGAACTACACATTCTCACACTACTGCTGTGGCAGAGCAGCCATTTTCTCATGCTCATACTTTTCCAAGTGGGTCATTTCTGTTATGCTGATGATTTTAAGTGAACAGAATTTTAATTAAAAATGTAAGTGTGCGCATCTTTATTTATCAATTTTTAAATAACAACTACAGTATAATATATACCAAAAATCTATATATCTAAATAATTCATATAACAAATATATAGTTCTTTATTCATTCTATTATTTATCAATATAATTTATTATATAAAAATATTGTACTTTTTTGGGTTTGGTACCTGAGAACATGACAAAAATGTCAACATCCACTCAAACCAAAGATAAATGATTAAGTAAAAATGACTAATTAAAAAATGTTTTAAATGATACAATATTATACATTTTCAATTCTAATATATATGTTATTCTCCTAGTCTAATTTACATGTTGTAAGTAAACACTGTATTACTAAAATTTCAAAAATATCTAATGACTTACTTTATTCAAATTAAGCTTTAAATGTCCTTCCTGTTATTTTCTTGTCTTTGTATAATTAAAGCTGAAGTGCCTTAGCCTGAGCTGGGCATATTTATGAACGTCTGATACTGTGTTTTATAGAAATACTTCCTTATTTCATAAATATATTTGCAGAGAGGAAAGAACTGAAAACTTTGTGCATAACAGGAATGACTCGAGTCACACTCGCATTCACTCTCCATCCTGTGGGTCAGGTAGCGGCAGACAGTCACCGGTCTGTACATCATGAAGATAGTAAACAGCATCACAGCATTCAACGATATTCCCCAAATCAAACACAAACACACATTTGCTTTTGATTTCAAAAGAACAGAAAAAAAACACATTTTATGGAAACCAGTGGATTCTCCTGATGCCTTGATGAAATTGGATGAGATTGTAATTTTACTATCCTTTAGGAAAGGGCATCCATGCTATATTTCAGAGGTGAAAACACTAAATTTAAGCCTACCTTAGGCAGGGGGGGTTGGGGAAACATACGCTGTGGCTGAAGGAAGCTGGTGGGGTTTGTTGGACTCACCTTCCTGTTGGTTGTAGATGATGTTCTTACAGAGCAGATCGTTGTGACACAGAACGACTGGGGAACCCAGTTTAGAAAGGTTCTGCTGAAGCCAGATCATCTCGTCTCTAAGACACGCGCTGCTGGGCACCTCACTGTTCAGCCTGGAAACAGACGACACATGCATTCATGCATTCAGAAAACACAAACGCGCTTTTGTGTTCCAGCGTGATTCAAATAAGGCACGCTGTACACAAACCTGCCTCACTCAATAAGATAAATATCTTAAAAACCAGTTTCTATAAATAGTAAACTAGCTGCAGAGACACTGTACGAGCGTGTAATTTGTTGTCAGCGCTTGTTGCGCAATAACTTTTGGTGCCTCTAAGGCATAAAAAATAATCCACTTCTAATCCAACTCTAAATTCAAACATACCTGAACTATTACTTTTGCTCAAACTTGACTTGGACAAACACTCATGCAACCCACACAGCAACATGGTAAAAAAACACTCCACGTCCCAGTTTTGCACGTACAAGCACTCACATTTCCTTCAGACAATGTGCAAATTTAGTTGCAAAAATTTGTCAATAGATATTTCATGGGTATTTGGCACTGACTTGTTAATACTGTTCTGTAAATAAGTCATTATTATATTTTAATATAGATTGTCATCTTATATAAAGCACCATGATAATCTATTTTTAAAAGATGATATATTATAAAAAGATTATTTCTGCTAAAATCATTTGTAGAAGTAAAAAAAACCAAGATAGACATAGTTCTTAATGTATGTTGTTGTCAGCTTGCATCTGTACAAACACATTTGTCTGTGCCACGATGAGTCATGTCATCTAACATTGTAACATTGGGAGGATTTTCAAACCACAATGTAAGCAAAGCGTATTGAGAGAGAAAAAAAAAAAACATGAGAAATGTCATACATCTAAAGAACCCGAAGTACTTTCTGTACGTCATCGCAAGTGAAGCTGAGATCTGAACCGCCTTGTATTGACAGCTTCAATATCGTCCACAGACATTATACCTAAATGGTGTGTTAGTCTACATGTTCTGCTTTGCTTAAAAACACAATTATACCATATACGGCTTTAAAAACACAATGCAATCCTGCCAATTAAATCTCACCTCTGGTCCTTCTCAGGGTCGTCAAAGTGTGTAGGAACAAGAGAAAAGAACTTGCTCATCTTCAGCCAGAGGTCTGATTGGGGCACCCAGCCGTTGTGGGCATGTATGGCATGGTACTTTGCCATCTGCCTCGCAATGTGCCTGTAAACAAATACAAATGGCTTATTTTAAGGTTTAGATTACATTTTCAGTGTGGCCCTACAGTATGTAATATAAACCGTTCAAAAGTTTGGGAACCATTTTTGAAATTAGTCTCTTATGCTCACCAAGGCTGCATTTCTTTGATCAAAAACATAGTAAAAACAGTAATATTGTGAAATATTACTACACTGTTTTATAGTAGGATATATTTTAAATGTAATTTATTCCTGTGATGGCATAGTTGAATTTTCAGCATCATTACTCCAGTCTTCAGTGCTGTTTCAGGTGCTGCTTCATGTGCTGGTTTGGTGCTCAAAAAACCTTTCTTATTGTTATCAATGTGAAAAACAGCTGGAAAGTTCCAAAGAATGACATTTTTTTAAATATAGATGTCTTAGCTGTCAGTTTTGCTCAATTTAATGCATCTTTACTGAATAAAAGTATTCATTTTTTACCCCAAACTTTTAAACGGTAATGCATTTAAACACCAACACTTTAGTCATCGCCCTGCTAACACAGTAGCCTTGTTCTTTCACAGCTGTCTGAGACCCGACAAGCATTGGCGGGAGGCCTGGGTCAGCGTGCGAGAGAGAGAGAGTGCAATGCGTCATTCATGTCTTAAGGGATTACTGGGTAAGGTTTGGGGTTATGTGACAAGTGTCTGGCTAGTTGGAGGTCAGCGCCAGTATCTCCATCTCCGTCACGCCGTCCTGAATCAATTAGCTCAGTATTCCAAAGGATGATTGGATTCGAACATGCAGTTTCTCACCTGAACATGGCAGGGCTGCGGATGTGCTCGGGCTCCAGGGCCACTCCCTGCAGGAACTCATAGCACAGGCCATTGTTGAAGGTGCAGTAGAGGCGTGGAGCACATCGGTGCGCCTGCAGGACACGGAAGCTCTTCACTTCGTTCTCACGGTCCACAAACAGTTCTGTCTTGTGCCCATAGACCCGAACCAGGACCACGTCCTGCATGGACCCGCCGACGTAACAGCCAATCAGCTTGTTTGTGATGCCATCGGTGAAAGACTGCAGAAAGAGGAAGAAAAAAAGCAGAGAGGTTATCGGTTTCAGCTCGCTCAGATGGTTTGAGGTTAACCTTTAGTGATGTTCATTAAAAAACTCTTTGTGAGATCAGCATCACATGCTTCGAGTTCCTTTTCTGTTTCTCAGCTGAAGAGAAACCTCTTATTTACATGTATACAAAAAAGATTGATCACCAAACCCGGTGTAACCAAAACAGCTAGATTACTTTTAGTTTATTTAGACTCAGAAGAGTTGGTGTATTCAGGGTGACAGAGCTGAACAAATTTACATTGTCTACTAATATAAAAATGGAGCGTGTTTGGGACGCCAAGCATTCCAGGCCACAATCATCGGTACTATCTGGGATTGACTGGCAGTGGGCGGAACGTCAGGAATTTGATTTCTGCCAGCGTCAGAGCGGTCTGGCATGTGCTGAGCACTCAATTTTGTTTCAAAGTTGATGAAAACAACCCAATACATATCTAGTTTCCCACCCACATGCGAGCGACATGACACACCCCTACCAACTCTGTTTATACAAGGAAACACTGTTCCGCACCTTAGGCTAAATAGTGCTAGGTTTACAAGAATATTATTACAGACTGCTGACATTTCATCCTGATGGAGGCTTCCGACATGCGGGTTTACATTGTAATGGGGAAGCGAGTTCATATGTGGTTTGTTTGTAACTTAAAGGGACAGTTCAGCCCCAAAATGAAAATTCTGTCATTATTTACTCATCTTCATGTCACTCCAAAACCAGAATGACTTTCTTTTTTTATCTGTGCAACACAAATGAAGATATTTTGAAGAACATCTCAGTTTTTTGTCTATGAGGTCCAATGTTGTTGGTATATTGTTCACATTTCTTCAGCTGTGAAAATCATTGATAAAGTACCAATCACCTCATGGAAATTTCCACTCGGCCATCTCAGTCAGAGGTCATTCGATTCAATGCCACTACTAAGCACCTTTGTTAAAACTTGATTCAAGGTGTCTCCCCTGATGCACAACTAAAGATTCCTATCTTCACAGTTCTCAACAACACCAAGGCGACGGAAACCTGAACCATCACATTGAACATTGTTAACGCCGTGGTCAATAGTCAATTCATGCAGGTTCTGTAATTAGTGGAACTTACTTTGTACATGCTACGTTTCTAAGAAACTCCATGAAATGCTGCTTGTCCAGAAAGACTGAAAACTTCTAGAAGAATGAGTAGTCATGTGAAATATGTTTGTTCTTAGAAAAGGCAATTCTGCGAAATGTCTTGTTCAATCATTAAGGCATTTTTAGGCTTTGTGTATAGATGTCCTCCACTGTACTCTTGATTCCGCCCATCTCAGGTTAATCAATTATGTATGAATGCAGAGCGCTCTGGGGTGAACAAAGCAGCGTAATGTCACTGTCGTCTTTCTGCGTCAGCTGTAAGTACACACCTATTAGTGCTATAGTAACTTCACTGGATAGCAAATGCCATGACACTGACTGTCCAACGCAAATACTGACTTTGAGCCATTTTAGAAATGAGGAATGCTGTATGAGGCCCTAATACAGGTAGAAAATTTCCTCATACTTCATTCATCTGTCCTGTCCATCTCTCAGAACAGTGAATGACATCCACCTAGATTCCACAATTCAAAATTCTTAACAAAGCATCAGTGAATGGTCATTCAAAAGTTAAAAAAAATATCTTGTATACCTTTTCCGGTGCCTTCAGGTCTTATAAACTGGTTCTAGCATCTGATAAACTCTAATAAAACTGGAATAGACACTATTAACTAGTAACTATTACTTACACCTTAGTAACTACGTACATATACCTAATGACTAGTACAATTATAATAGATAGCAACAACTGCTGTAATACTAGCTGGAAGTGAACAGTTCTCCATACACTGAATAAATTGGTAACCTTTAAATTAACTGGTTTTATTTGATATCACTGAATCAATAAATAATTTAAACCAACAAAACTAAGTTTTACAGATTTAATCAGGTAGTAACAGCCTTTAAAGTACCAATTACTTTTTACAGTGTAGAATTTAAAGGCAAAACTTGCAATTTGTGAATCATAGCTACTTGTCATTATTAGGATTTATGGAACTAGTATTAGTATCTAATAAATAGGTATTAACTACTAATTGAAAAAGATACTAGTCACTTTTGGAATACTTAAAGAAGTAATTAATTAAATAGTAATAACATAAAAACAGACACTAATTCGTTTAAAGGAATGAATAAGCTAGAAAAATACAATGTACAAAATCCAAGGATCCGCCACCCACATTCTTCCCTTTGTAGATTACTTTCCATTTTTACCGCTGCTGTAATTTTCTCAGAATGGTACATTAAATACACTGTAGCATGCATGCATGCGAGAGCAATATATTTTTATGAATGAGAGTGTTACAACATGAGTGCTTTGACAGCTCGCTTTGGCTGCTGAGTGTCTGCTAGCGCCATGGTGCCGACGGGTCCATCTGGTGACGCAGCTCAGGATTTGAAGGCGCAACACGCTTAACTTCGCTTTCTGCATTATATAATGCGTCAAACGAGCTGCTGTCAGTAAATTCTGACTTTCTGCATCAGGTAGGGTCGGCGTGCGACCACCCGAATCGTGCGCGAAGAGAAAAGAAATTACCTTCATTTTGACCTCAGAGGGTTTCCAGTGGGGTCTCAGCGTCTTGACGAGTTTCAGCGCTCCGGCTCTGTAATCGTGCTCATCTAGAGTCACGTCTAATTTAGGAACCTCAGGCGCGCCTTCTGGAACGTGAATGTAATTGGCCATTGCTGTAAACGCTCGCTGCTGCTGCTCTAAGACGGGGAAGATTCAATGAATGCGATAAAGTAAAGCAGGGTGCGGATTTAAGCTCAGGTTCTGCACGGTTACGCCTCCAGTGGTGCTGTTCGATTCGCAAATCAACCGTTCTTGTCAGTCGGTTCTTTTCCACGAATCAACTGAACCGACTCTCAGAGCGTTTTGAAGGGACTGTTCTAATTTCTTACGTGGAACACAGAATAAAACTACAATGTCAAAAAAGATGCAAAGACGTGTTCCAAATAAAAACTTGGGGAGTCTGAAAGTCTGGTTGTTGCAATAAATTTGGTGTCATTATGTCATTTGGTGTCATTATCTTTGTGTGTGTGTTCAACGAGGAAAAAGTCATAGGGGTTTGAAACAACATGAGCATGAGTAAATGACAGAATTTTACTAATTTTACCAATTTTATGGTGGAGAATCCCCTCGAATCACTGAAGTGGAATCATAAACAGCACACAACTGAACACTGAAAATATAAACAGAAGTATTTAACGAAATATTTAACTTGAGCGATGATTTAAAAGAAATCAGTGAATTGGTTTTTGAACCGGCTCATTCAAGTGAACTATTCGAACGAACCGATTCGCTAAAGTGATTCGGACTTCTCAGTGCCATCAGATGATCCCACCCCTGTGCGGTAAGAGACTGTCGCGGTGCATGCTGGTACTATATGACTCACACGCTGCTTTACATCTAGAGCTTTCAGGCAGCGTTTCTGTGTCACTAAGATAATACTCAGGTAGAGAGGCTTTCATGTTTGCTTTTCTGTTTTCCACTCATGAAAATGTGTGCTTACTGTAGATGTTCATCTTGAATGGCCTTTAGCATGATTTTCAGAGAAATAATAGTGTAAGATCTGTAAAAACCTGTGATGACAATCACAAACCTTACAGTGATTCAGAATATTTCAGATTGACGTAACTTTAAAATAAATGTAACAAACATGCGTTTCATTTATTATCAATATATTATAAATAAACTATATAAATATGTAGGAAAGAATGATGGATTAATAGATGCACATCTATTTGTCAAGTTAATTATATTGGCCTATCTATCTATCTATCTATCTATCTATATATATATATATATATATATATATATATATATATATATAATTCATTCAGCATGTTCTGTGAGTCTTTCCAGAAATTTCTCCCCTGCCTTTAAAACAGGTACGTGTCCCATGATGACCCTGGGATTTATCATGACATGACATCACAGAATATAGGTCAGTTTGTCAGCATCATCAGAACTTTAAAACAACGAGGACGCTCTGTTTCCACCTGGATGTCTGTATGTAAAACATATCCGCCGCAACCTGTCTGAGTGTTATACATATCGTGACCACTTTAGTCAAAAAAAAAAAAAAAAAAAGCACCGTTCTAATTTTATCCTGTACAGGTATTTCTTGCCTAAGGGGGGCGCTTCGTGGCTCAAAACGTTTAAGTAACACTTTACAGTAAGGTTGCACTAATATGCATTAATTCATGCTTAATTAATGCACAGATAATCATGAGTTAGTGTATAACTCGTGAAGAACTAAACCATTTATTAATAATTACTGCAATTAACATTCTATATGATTCATAGATTAAGTAAGCAATAAATTGTTATTAGTTAAATGTGTCAAAGTATTAATTCTCTAATAACATATTGTATTAACTAATAGTGTACATTCATATGTTAATTACCACAGTGGGTTGAAGCATGCATGTCAACTTCCAGTTATATGCTTTAATGAATCATTAG
>JAFVLL020000621.1:0-11322 GCA_021397915.2 Tor tambroides
TGAGAGTCACATGACATGAACAAACCAATGGGAAACAAGACACATGACTAAGACAACCAATGAGAACATGACACAATGAACAAGAAAACCAATGGGATAATTACACGAGGGGAAGGGAAGCATGACACTAACAGCATGAAACAAACTACAAAATAAAAGACATGAAAACAAGAACATGAAACAGTTACACTGTTACAGTATGTATATATATATATCCAGAAAAACGCATTTCAGAAAAGTTATAAATTGATTTGCATTTTAATGATTGAAATAAGAATTTGACCTCTTTGCAAAACATGACTTAGTACTTGGTGGCAAAACCCTTGTTGGCAATCACAGAGGTCAGACGTTTCTTGTAGTTGGCCACCAGGTTTGGACACATCTCAGGAGGGATTTTGTCCCACTCCTCTTTGCAGATCCTCTCCAAGTCATTAAGGTTTCAAGGCTGACGTTTGGCAACTTGAACCTTCAGTTCCCTCCACAGATTTTCTATGGGATTAAAGTCTGGAGACTGGCTAGGCCACTCCAGGATCTTAATGTGCTTCTTCTTGAGCCACTCCTTTGTTGCCTTGGCCATGTGTTTTGTGTCATTGTCATGCTGTAATACCCATCCCCGATCTATTTTCAGTGCCCTGGCTGACTTCAATGCCCTGGCCCTGATGGTACATGGCCCCGTCTATCGTCCCTTTGATGCGGTGCAGTTTTCCTCTCCCCTTAGCAGAAAAACACCTCCAAAGCATAATGTTTCCACCTCCATGTTTGACGGTGGGGATGGTGGGGTCATAGGCAGCATTCCTCCTCCTCTAAAGACGGCAAGTTGAGTTGATGCCAAAGAGCTCTATTTTGGTCTTATCTGACCACAACACTTTCACCCAGTTCTCCTCTGAATCATTCAGATGTTCATTGGCAAACTTCAGACGGGCCTGTTCATTTGCTTTCTTGAACAGGGGGACCTTGCAGGCCCTGCAGGATTTCAGTCCTTCACGGCGTAGTGTGTTACCAGTTGTTTTCTTGGTGACTATGCTCCCAGGTGCCATGAAATCATTGACAAGATCCTCCCGTGTAGTTCTGGGCTGATTCCTCACCGTTCTCATGATCATTAAAACTCCACGAGGTGAAAGCTTGCATGTAGCCCTAGACCGAGGGAGATTGACAGTTATTTTGTGTTTCTTCCATTTGCGAATAATCACACTGTTGTCACCTTCTCACCAAGCTGCTTAGCAATGGTCTTGTAGCCCATTCCAGCCTTGACTACAATCTTGTCAATGACATCCTTGGACAGCTCTTTGGCCTTGGCCATGGTGGAGAGTTTGGAATCTGATTGATTGATTGCTTCTGTGGACAGGTGTCTTTTATACAGGTAACAAGCTGAGATTAGGAGCACTCCTTGAGCATACAAAGGTGTCCTTATTGAAAACAATCATGTTACTCTGTGGGACAGATTTTGATAAACGTTTGATTACAGTAGGTGAAATGAGATGCAATCAGTGTGTGCATGAGGTTTGATTTGCACTGAGAGACTGGTGGGAGCAGACAGAAAGTTTATTGCTCTCTTCTACTCACAGCAGCAAATCTGAATAGTTTCATGCAGCATAGCCGAAGCACTTTAAGTGTACACTTTTAAGTATAGTGTTTATGTCACCATGCATATAAAGTTGTTCAAGGGATATGGGATACACTAAGCAGTATATAGGGAGAGGTCAATATCTAAGCTGTAGAATTTAGTCAAACTAGCTTGTAAACTCAGCAAACTGAGTTTAATCTTTTATTCATTCCTGGATAAGAGATTCATTACTGGGATTCTTTTACACCCTCAAGCTTGTTTTTGGATCATGTTTCAAATCCGCAACTATCTACACAAAGTCATTATATGCTTTATGCTTCATTGCTTGAGTCAGATTATTTACTTGCAATGGAGATGTTAGCAATCAACACAGCCAGAAACTCTTTCAGGGAATGCCCTCTAATTTAATGAATGGTCTATCGTCACCAGGCACTGCACTGTTTTTAATGATGTGATACAAAGACTGTTGCACCACAGATATTTTCTTGTAATCATGGGCTGGAATATGTTTGAAAATACAATGTAGCCTAATGCAATTTTGCTGCTGCGGCTACCATTCTATAAACTTTAAAGCATTATATTGGAAGCTTCATATGATGAGTAATGGATCTGAGCTGAATCAAATATATGGGTTCATGAGTGCAGGCCACATTTAGAACTCAACAGAACCTTTTCAATATATATTGAATCTCTCTCAGCACCTACGATATTAGTAACTGGTCTTTTGGACCTATTCATTTTCCACTTGCTATTGGATTCTGGAATTTTGAATTCACTGGAGAGAATATAATAGTGACTTACTTCAACTGACAGTCAGCTAATGCTGCACGTCTAGATGTCTGCAAATAGAGGTCAACTGATATGTTTACTTGAAGCTTTAATACAGAACTTCTATCGCCATCTTTGTTTGAAATATAACATTACAAGTTACTTGCAGAGTTATTTGTTGTGTTTCAGCACCGCTCCTCTGCGCAGATCAATCTGTGATCACATCAGATCATCGCTTAAGTCACCATGACAAGAAGTATGGCCTATTAGGGATTTCCGGAAAATGTCATCTGAACAAGTAAGTAACATATCTGCCTCTTTTGTTCTGTCCAACTGAAAATGTAACTGTCTTAAAATAAATCACTTCACTTATGTTGAGATCTAACAATTGCTCAGTCAGATCAGATCACAAATGAGAATTACTCTCTCTCATAGCTAGCAGAAAATAAGTGCAATTTATCTCTAAACCAGCAACAACAAAGAAACCCAGTGCCTTACTTTTTACTGAATTAAGTAAATTGTGCGCTTATGTTAGCTAGCTATTGAGCCACTGAAATGTCTTACCTGTTCAGCAGAAAAAGAAACAACTCTGCAAAAAATTTCTCAAAAGTCATGCCGATATTACTCTCGTTTTAGCATGGGCTCTGTTGCTTTCACTTTTAACTGCATGCTCTCCACAGTACCAGGTTTCTCCCCAGATGTTATTGTCATTTATAACATTTACGATTAAAAGTAGTCATCTAGATTACAAGTTTAATTCTTGTTGCAAAAACAAGCTACAAACGCCCCACTAACACGCCACGTGTAGTAGCCGGGTCTTCTTCGTTCCATTTACAGATGTGATGTAACCACACGAAGAATGACGCCAAACTGACATTTCTCACGAAATCGTAATCGATAGCTCAAATTATACATTTTATTATAAGCTTACAGTTGCAAATCGGGGCAAGGTTAAGAGATTTTGAACACTGATGTCTTATGTACAGAGCTGAGTAGATTACTTACAAACTGTAGTCTGTTGATTCCAAACTGCATGACAAAAGTTGTAGTTAGTAACATAATCCATTACATTACACATTTTAGGTAATATAATCAGACTACTTTTTGACCTAACTCGTTTATCACATTGATATGAATAGAATAATCTTGTACCATATTGATATAAAAATGCAGAGAGTAAGAAAATATATTCATTCATTGTTATTGACAACATGAAGTGCATTACACATTACACTACCTCAAGGTTTCCCAAATGGGGTTCGCAAAGGAAATGCAGGGGTTTCCTGAGTTTAATGAAAAGCTAATAATTAACTAAACCATAATAATGTAAAATTAAATAATTAAAAACTAACATCAGTCAAAATAAAACACTTACTAAAAAGATTACATTTTTTGTTTACCTGCATGTTATGTGACCAAAACCTACGTGAACTGTGAATATGCAAATGTAATACTTATAATTAAAATATTAATTTTAAAATTGCACGGTACTTAAACATATTAGGTGAAAGAGGTTCAGATGACAAAAAAAGTTTGAGAATGCCTGTATTAATTGTAAATAACATGAATTTGTGCATTTTAATGTGTTTGAAAGTGATAATTCGAATAAAAATTAATGTGTTCATCAGTAGTTAATGCAATGTTGAAACACTTCTTAGACCTGAAATTATTTTTTGCAAATCCAGTGGTCAAATGCTGTATAGCCACCTGGTCTTTGTGTGAATGTCCAGAAAAATGGAAGACTTTCTGAGTATAAGTGGGAGATTGTTTTATAAAGGAACATTTAAAATATTAAAAAGACGAATTAGGGAGAATCAATAAATTATGAATAATTTATTGCCATTGTATGAATAATATTTAATCATGTAATCAATTAAAAAGTAAATGTAGTCTGATTATGAACATTTTAAAATGTAATTTAATCTAACTACACATACTTGATATGTGGAACCTGATTACATAATCCAGATTGCATGTAATCAGATACTACCCAGCTCGGTTTAAGTATTATTATTAATTAATTATTTAGTTCTATTTAATAAAGGTTAAATGTAATTTTAATTTATATTTTTATTAATTTTTTAGTTCACTTTTATTTTTATATTTTCATTTTGGCACATCAACTTACTTAACTTACTTGCCTATGCATAATTTCTATTTTTTTTTTTTTTTAAATTGCAAGTTTTTCATCTAATATTTATATTTTATTTCAATCAACAAAAAAATATTTTAACAGTTTTAGTTAACAAAAACAACTCTGTTGGATACATATTCATTTTATTATTGCAGCAGTGTTGAACATGTTATTTATTATGCTTGGAATTAAATTATGTGATTATTTTTGGCTTTATATCAGCCAACTGCCATTCTGCTCTCTAATATAATTGCATCGTCCCATTAACAGACCCTAATCAGTCGACCACTATCTGCAACATATAGATGCCACTGAAAGATTGACCCCAAATGTTCTGCCAGTTCCTCTGTTCTCTTCAAACAGCTGAGTGACCTGTTTCCACTCAATTCTCATCACAAACAGCACAACAGCACTCCTTTTGTCAGTAATAAATAGCCACCGGGTGTCCTGTGGTCAAAGAAACACCTTCTCTGCTCACAAAATAACTGCTTTATTGCACACAGACTTAGATTAGACAGACCATTGCTGTGCATTTCTTCTTCTG
The DNA here is from genome assembly GCA_021397915.2 of Tor tambroides. Lineage (NCBI taxonomy): Eukaryota > Metazoa > Chordata > Actinopteri > Cypriniformes > Cyprinidae > Tor > Tor tambroides. The sequence continues at coordinate 5,011 of JAFVLL020000621.1, forward strand.
GATCTTGAAGGCCTCATACAAATGTGTGGAGGCAGAGCTAATCGTATAATTAATCTTCAGCGTTCGTCGGTTCCTGGGATGCTCACTGTTAGGACTATGATCATGGACTGTCATGTTGTCAGGAATTTAAACAGACTGCCACAACCCACAAGCGCTCCCAGAGAGACAACATTGTTGATCTAGCACCTCCCAAAGCTTCTGTGCACTTTTCAGACTGCATGGTCTGTCAATCAAGAGATTAGTCCGTGCAGTTACTTGAACGCAGATTAACACGTTTCAACAATTTTTCTTCCCTACAGGGTTTAGAATTCATTTATAGTAAGGAACTTTTTATTTTACCCAAGCCAGATATTGTGCTTAATTTTATAGATCACAAAAGATTATTGTCTGTCATCAGCTTTCATATTATGTGCAGTTAACATCTCTTTTTGTGAGTCACTTTTTAGTGGGTGGATCTAGAGGGACAGAGGAATCCTGCTGGCAAACACTGAGTACTGAATTCAGAAACACTCAATTATATCGGTGTCTCAGCTGAATGGTCAACAGGAAATAATATGCAGAGAAAAATAGCAATTTGCATGGGAAATATAACACATACTTGTGATGAACATAATGAGGGCACACTCTAAGCGCCCTATTCTAACTTTTGTGTCTTTAATAATTTCAAGAGAATGTGCTAACCCAGAAATGTCACCACTTGCCGTGGCCCAGCTGAATTTATTTGCCGGGAGACATGTTAGCTGTCAATAAGACCAGAGAGCTGTGCTGAGTGACAGATCGGCATAGATTTCCCCATGCTGAGGTCTGGGTTATTGGGATTAGAATCACTTCCTTCCCAGAGACAGTTCTGCTTTCTTGATTATCTCTGCCTCAGAGCAGATAACCTGTCGGGACAGTGCCACATGCCAGACACATGCTGGAAACTCACCAGTCCCTCTCACTCTTGGCTTTGATGGTATTGTGCTGGTAGGGATTTGGCTTTGTTTCAGAGGCTCAGGCTTTATTTTCTTTGAGAAGTGTAGTCGTTTTTTCCATGAACCTGAAGTGGTGCTGAACACTCATAAAATATTTGATTTACACCATTAAATTCCACCTGTTATGGCCTTCTGTCCACCAAAGGTTCCACCAAGGTGTGATATTATGTGCTTACATAAATCTGTAGACATTTGGATATTAGAAGGAGCTGTCTAGTGCGTCTAGCTTAAATGCGCAGCTCTAGATTATAACATCATAAATTTCAAGTTTTTAAATATGCATATATATATATATATATATATATATATATATATATATATAATGTTAATTTATGTTAAAGCATAAATATTAGAAATGGATGGCTATGAATCTGATCGTGTGTACTGATCAATACTCATTGTGTAGCTCTTATAGTGTATTATTTTATTTATTTTTATTTTTTGCATAACAAACTTGTTGGTCAGGGACTATATAACAGAAGGATGGCTCTGAATGAAATGCTTGAAGAAAATTATAATGAACTTTCTTTCTTTCTTGTTTTTAATGAATTTGATTACTATAACATTTTAATGAACATTATTGTTTTTTTTATTATTTAAAAATAATTTTAATGTGCTTGTCAACCTTTATTTAGCATGTTTAAAAAAAAAAAAAAATCGACATTGCCCCAAAGTGCTGTACACATCAAAAAATGTCAATATAAGTACAAAAATAGAGTATTAATATCATCAGAAGCAAAATGAATGAATGAATGAATGAATGAATGTTTACTTAATAAAATTTTAATTAACATCTATGTTACATACATATACATATATATATATATATATATATATATATATATATATATATATATATAATATTCTTGCATGTGTCTACTCGTCAACCTAAAACAAGTCAATTTAAATCAGCAGACATTGACCTGAAGTGCTGTACAAACACAATGTATTACAATCTTAAATATATATATATATATATATATATATATATATATATTTTTTTTTTTCCCTCAACAAAAAGTAAAATAACATTTTAATTTGTATTTATTTGTATTTAATTTTAAACACTGTATATAGTTGATAGGTGTTAATTTAACATAATATTAATGGCACAGTTGGATGTTATTTTTAATATTATTGAAGATATATAAACATTCATACATATTATGTAAGTATTATATAAGCCTTTAAGGCATACTATACTTACCAAGTGAATTAGCAAAATGGTGCATTCTTGTGTAGCGTGGGAGTGCTCAAAAGAGGCAGCGATCAGATGGGCTTAATGTAGGACTGTCTACTTAAGCCAATGGTAGCTCTCTCTGCTTGAGTGTGTGCTGAGGTGGGACTGCATTCAACTTCTAGATGGAGATAAAGGGGTCATGCCACGGACTACTCCTCCAAAGTGTGTCAGAGGTTGATGAGAGGTAGAATCGTCTAATCAGCCCTGAGTGGAGCCTCTTCAATGTTATTGTTTATCCCGATGATTGCAGACTCTTCTCCCACAGCCTCATGTCATTATGCTCTTCCTCAAATAGCAGCTCTTTTATGCCCTTTTTTCTCTATTATTCCCTCACGATGCTTTTCCAGCTCCCAAATTCAACCTGATTTATTTCCCTCCTCAGCCTTCATTCTACTGGGTCTGTAGATCTTTTTATTGAAATGAATGTCATGTTTGACCACCTTCATCCACTCTTTACATCTTTGATACTCTTTATCTTAATTCGTGCTTCAGAGTATGTATGTAAAACTTCTTTCCCACATCCCCTGGAGTAGATAAACCATTAGGGAGGAATAAGAATTGAGGACAGCTGTTATAATCATTCATTCATTTTCCAGCATGTGCAGGAAACGCTAGATGTACTAATGTATTTAAAACTCCACAATGACCTTGATAGTGATGTGTATCCATTTTGGAGCAGCTTGAGTTTTTGGCTCAAACAAACTGTTCTGACATGATGGTCTTGTTTGGCAGTCAGCCCTTGTCCAAACAAGGACAATTCACCAAGACATGATCTTCAACTTGAAAAGTGCCATTTAACACCCTGAGTTCAAAAAAGAAAAAGAAAAAAAAAGAAAGAAAGAAAGTGGTCTTGTCAAATAATCATTTTTATCATTCAATAACACCTCAGATCCACAGCGTAACATGAATATGCATTCAGATGGCAAAACATCTTTACTCTGCATTAACCTTGAATCATGTATTCCTTCTATGTGACAATATTAAGCAATATTTAAACATACAATCAGAAATAAGTACCTGCATAATGTAGTACTATATTTTGTGCAGGTAGAATGACGGAGGACTTTTCACTCTTTATACCGTCAGAAAGTATCTGTTGTTTTTCTTCTGTAAGTGCTCAACTGGATGCGGGTGTCTGCGCTTCCTTCATGTAGGACTATATCTTTTAATTTGCTTTTAGTGAATTAATACGTCTAACACTTTTCTTTGATGCACTGTGATTATATTCAAACATCGCTGTACTGTTTAAATTCTGTAGGCAACCTTGTATCTTATACAGTTACTCAGCAATCCTCCTGTCTATTCAGTGTTTGCCCAAGTACGTTTTCTACATATTTTGTGTTTCCTTCCCATAAGTGTCGATTTAGTGAGCTGAGAATTGAGGCTCGGAGATGGGTTTGACATTGAACAGCTCAAGTCGTGTTTTGTTGCTCTCTCTTGCGACAAAACGGCGGTCAGCCAGGTCCAGACACCAAGGGATCTCAAATATGTCTCAGGGACATCTAATCTCCTCTATTATTGATGCTGTTCCTGGCTTGTTATGGATAGTAAAAAAGGGACCTTTCATCAAGCAAGCTGATTGATTTTCAATTAATTCATCATCTCGTTTCTTCAGCTCTCTATAGTCATTATGGTGACGGTACGTCTTATTTACTTCTTTAGGGTGACATCTAATTAATTCAACCACTCCGGAGATGGAATTCATCCAATCCACCCCTCAATGGTGCCTAATGAGGAAACATTATTAATTCACCTCAGACAGGAAATTACCCAGGTCGTGCTTTTTTTAGATGCCACCTGTTAATATAAGTAACTCACATGTAATATTATTTATCAATCTGGGGCTAGTTTCACGAAACATCCTCGGAGGGATAGTTCACCCAAAAGTGGGCCATACTACGTTTCTGGGCCTGGGAATATTTCAGTTACATTGCTGTCTATGGAGGGTCAGAAAGCTCTCGAATTTCGTCAAAAATATCTTAATTTGTGTTCCGAAGATGAACGAAGGTCTTCTTAATAAAGTTATAATTAAGTTAAGAATGTTTTATATTCTCAAACGCATTTCTTAAAAGTAACATTTATTCTAAAGATAAAACTTAAGAAACTGAATTTCTGAAAATAATGTTTTTTAAAAAATCATCATACATAACCTCGTAAAGTTACAAAAACCTCCAACTTACCTTAAATCCTTAAAAGTAAAATGTTTATTGGGCTGTTTGAAATATTATGCATTAAAACATAACACTAGCTACATATAGCCTAATATGTATTACTTTTACAAGGGTTGTGTATAAATGGTTTGAAGTGGCACCATTGATCGATTAATGTAAACAATGATCAGTCTTAATTATGTGTGTGATGTACAAAACAAATCAAATAGGGACCTTTTTTATAATTATGACATCATTTTCAGCAGAACATATGAGAGCACCTGCACACAGGATGTGTTCACTCTAGCAACACGCTCGGATACGGGACGCATTCACTCTAGAGATAGCTCAAGAATTCCCACCAAGACAGTCGTGACAAAAATACTGACGTTTTTCATTGCGCTGATCAGTGAGTCCCACCATACAATCAGATAACAGCAAAGCCATTTTCTTCTTTAAATATATAAATATAGGATGTTCTTAAAGGGATAGTTCACTCAAAAATTAAAACTTTGTCATCAGTATGGAAAATAAAATACCAGTTAGTTACCACTGACTGTCTGATTACCATTGTTCTTCAAAATATATTATTTTGTGTTCAACAGCAGAAAGGAACTCATACAGGTTTGGAATGACATGAGGGTGAGTAAGTGATTTTTGGGTGAACTATCTCTTTAAAGGGGACATGAACTGCCTTCTTTTATTATTTTGTTCTGTTCTCTGAGGTCCACTTATTATGTTATCCAGATTTTTACATTAAAAAAAAACAATTTATAAGTAATGAGCTATTTTCTGTCCTGTTTTGACCCCGCTCCATTTGAACAGGCTTGGCGGATTGTAGACTTGGAAGTAAACGCCCACTGCTATGATTGGCTAACATCCTTCAGAGATGGGCGCTGCTGTGATTTAGCTTAAAAGTGCATACATACTCAGTACATATCAAAATATATGTAATAACAGATCTACACACTTTCTCACACTTGTGTGTTGCGACATTACTGTCAGATCCAATATAGTCTGCACGGCATTGTCTTTTAGTTTCAGTCTTTCTGAAAATCCTGTGTCGAATTGTGCCTTGTTTGTAAATGAATCTGTGGTAATATGAAGTGAACAAAGGACCAAGTTCTTACTGACGTGGTCTGGAACTTCATTAAAAACAAACTTCATCCACTCTTTCTTAATGTTGGGATCAGAAGGAAGGCAATGCACAGTGTTTTTCCACAACTTGGCACTGCACAGCATTTTGTTGTCTTCGGAGCCATTTTTATCATTTGATATTGTTTGAACTACATGCATGAATCAGTGGGCGGGGCTAAACAGGCAGTGATGTAGAAGCAGGCGTTGATCTTCTTCTGTGGAGGCGGTGTTTAGCCACACTGTTACATCATAAAGTGACACATTCCACAACCTGTTGTTCTGGCAGATTGGCTTCAAGCTGTTTTTAGACTAACAAGGAAGTTTTGAGTTCTGAAATTTACAAGATGTTTTTATAGTATAATAACCTTGTATATATCAAAAGATCAAGGGAATGTTGATTTCTCAGTTCACAACCGCTCTAAGAAAATATTGGAGAACTTCTTAAGAATTGTTAAAAATGTACATTCTTATAAACTTCTTATATTATTATGGAATTTCTTAAGATTTTCGATCATCATAGTCTGAAGAATCCCTATGTTTCGCTGGAAACGCAAACCGATCTATGTGTTGTTGTCTGTGGGCAGTGTCTATTTTTACTCATGCGCTGGTGGTCTGTAGGGCAGTGACTGGTGGTATGTGGCTCTTGCTCTGTCTCTAGCCTCCATAATGTCCAGAGGTCAGGATAACCCCCGAGATTGATCCCTTGGTAATGACCATACGGTGAAGGCTGATCTCAGGTCAACTTATTGTGGCTTCCTACAGGAACAACAAGAAGAAAAAAACAACAACAAAAGCGACAGCTTCAGTCAGG
>JAFVLL020000623.1:0-15206 GCA_021397915.2 Tor tambroides
CTCAGCAGTGCCACAAACTGATCACCTCCATGCCATGCCGAATTGAGGCAGTAATTAAAGCAAAAGGAGCCCCTACCAAGTATTGAGTACAAATAGAGTAAATGAACATACTTTCCAGAAGGCCAACAATTCACTAAAAATGTTTTTTTTTTAATTGGTCTTATGAAGTATTCTAATTTGTTGAGATAGTGAATTGGTGGGGTTTTGTTAAATGTGATCCTAAATCATCACAATTAAAAGAACCGAAGACTTAAACTACTTCAGTCTGTGTGCATTGAATTTATTTAATACACGCGTTTCACAGTTTCAGTTGAATTACTGAAATAAATGAACTTTTCCATGACATTCTAATTTATTGAGATGCACCTGTATATCTTCCTAGCATTGTTGAAAAAAAAAGATTTTTGTTATTCCTTGAAGAGCCAGCAGATGGTGCACTTAGGTTAACTCATTCTACAGTTGCTCACTAAATAGGAACAAAAATGAAAGGAAAAACTCAAAACAGCTGTAATAATATTATATGTATAATAATTAGGATTATTTTATATAATAAAAAAAATAATAGTGAGATCTTTCCTTCCAATTTCTTCCTGTCCACACACAGAATGCACCGGGCCGCACATATGCTAATAATACTTTTAATCATTCTCTAAGTACTACACAAGTCAGCCAAACAAAAATTTGAACGCCAACATTTAGAAATGGTTATGTATTTCCTATTTTCACATCTAGTTCGATATTTGCTCATGATGTTAGGCTTCTGAAATAAAAACTGCGGGACGTCATGGTCTGGATGTATGTTTGCAGAAACGACTGAAATTTTTCTTCCATTACCAGACTGCCTTGGCTGCAGAGGAATGCAGGAGATGCACTTCTCACTGATGTCTGTATCTATGAGATCACAAACATAAGCAAACATTCCACAGGTCCATAGGGAACTAAACTAAAATAAATATACATTATATACTGCATTTTTACACACTAAGAAGACGACATACTTAAATATAGGCCTACTTAAAATAGAAATACACTGTTGGTTAAATAAAACATCCAAATGTGACACATTTTTTGACAAAATATGCTTTGGAATCAAGATATCGCAGTATTTAATAAATTAGAATAATCATACATACTTAAGGCCCGCTGGAATACTTGCTTCTGGTTGGTCAATCGCCGTATTCAGTGAAAATCACCATTCTATTGATTAGTCCAAGGTGTAGAATTAATGAAAGCTCTTTATTGATTTGCCTCATTTTCTGTGTATCAGTCATAATTAGATGCTAGATGAATGTAAATTTGATCTATAGATTAAATGCTAGTTAATGTAAGTTAAATCTTAGGCCTTATCAGTTAGACACTATTCACTTCTTCCATACAGAGAATAGTTGATACTCTTTCTGAATCATGACTAAAGATTTGCCAAAATTCTGGTGTCTTGTAATCTTTGTCTCTCCTCAGCTCTGCATATTCCTCTGAGCTGCCGCTCTGAAGTTTGACTTGTATGACTGAATAAATTTTTTAGCACTGTGCTTTCTGATGCCAGTGCTTTGTGGGTAGAGTATCACTCTGGGTCAAGGGCTTCATACATTTTTGAATGTTTTTGCTGTATGGTCCTTTTTATTAGTATAGTTGTGTGTGTGTGTGTGTGTGTGTGTGGCTGGTGGGCGGTTGGCTTCCTGACTCTTGAACATGGCCTCACTCCAAGCTCCCTGCTCCCCAGGCTAATATTTCTGAGGCTCGTTGCCAGCGGTGTGACTCAGTCCAAGTATGACTAAATAAGGAAGTCCAGTTTATTTGAGAGCAGAAAATAAAAAATAAGCTGCTTAACCTTCACTATTTATGCCATCAGATAAAAATAGTTTTATTTGTTCACCCTCTGCTGCACCATAGGCTAATAGCCTACATCTGATCAGGTCATGATAGTTGGATGCCAAAAATATGTAACCACTGTACAGACTGCTGGTCTGTATTACTGACTGAACATTTATCTGCATTAAGTGTCATCAGTGTCAAGAGGAAGTAATTTGGGAGAAAAAAAAATTGGAAAAGCTTTAGAATATGTCAGTGCAGCTATTCACTTTGAAAGAATAGAACTTGCTTTAATCAGGGTGTTATTTCCAGCATAGCAGTTTGATGTAGACTTTTAAGGTATATGTATATCATGTAACTTACTTTTTGGTATTTACATCAGTGCTGGTGTTCAGATGTCTGTTTGACCATCCATTTAGTGACCAATTGTTTATCTCCTGCAAGTTATAGAAAGCATTTCTTTCCCAAAATATATCTTTTGATGGCAGTTCTTACTTGTAAAATATAAATAGTACACTATGGCCAAAAGTACGTTCTTCCCAGATGAATAGTTGTTATTAATGGAATTGTTCGCCCAAATTTTACTCACCCTTAGGCCATCCAAGATGTAGATGAGTTTGTTTCTTCATCAGAACAGATTTGGAGAAATTTAGCATTATATCACTTGCTCACCAAAGGATCCTCTGCAGTGAATGGGTGCCGCCAGAGTCCAAACAGCCGATAAAAACATCACTATAATCCACAAGTAATTTGCATGACTCCAGTCCATTAGTTAACATCTTGGGAAGTGAAAAACTTAGTCATCAAGATATTGCCTCTGGCTAATATTCAAGTCCTCTGTCCATAATATTGCTTTGTTAAAAAGTTAAAAAGTCTATCCGCTGTTGGTTGGACTATTCCTTTAATTCTCTTGATTTTCAAATTAAATGTTCAACTAGCACAAACTAGATACATTGTTCTGGTCTCCTGATACTTTTGGCTGTGTAGTGTTAAGGAAAATAAAGTGGAAGGAGATGGCATAAACTATACTGCTTACATAACTCATTACTTTTATTATAAAATAGAAGCGCTGACATCTATGTCCCAATGGCATCCTGCTGAACTTTAAAAAAATAGGGATGCGGTGATATTAAAATCCTGACAATAAGTCAATAATTCCTTTTTATGTTATGGCTGACAACCAATAAATAGTCAATATTATAGTTCCATACTAATTTGTCTAAAAATAAATTAAAAACTAACATTTTGGAAATACAATGTACAATATGAAAAATTTGTATTAATTTTAAAATTTGTGAAAGGCTACATTTTTAATTATTCTGTTAATCTGTTATTAATTAATCTGTAAAATCACCAGATATACAAACATCCATAAGTAAAAGCCAAACCATGTGTATTTTTGACAAATTGATCTGGTAAAATTGTACAACCAAGCATAATAATTCATTGCTGCATTAAGATGGCAAACATACAGCAGGGCTGAGCTGTGTAAATGTTCCTTGTGCAGCAAGACCCTGACATAACATAATGCAGCAGGGTCAAATGTCACTGGTTTCAGAGATTTATTTTCTTAAAGAGACAGAGCACACTCTGAAGACATTTGCACATTTTTTTACACAAGCAATGAGCTTAGCTTACATTACAGTGAACCGTTATATCACCAAGATATGGGAGATAAAGCCAAACAAACAAGAGAAGAAAAAACAATGCAGCTACATTTAGTGTTCTTGTGCAAAATGTAACAAAATATAAATATAAGTATGCGTATGACACCACTAGAAATTCCCAGTTTTTGACCTCTCACAAATATGGCATGAAATGTAAAACATCAAGGGCAAGAAGAAGGTCAGTTTTGTTTGTTCTCTGTAATACAGCACCATGAACAGCAGGGGAAGCCCTACTTCCATTTTTAAGCTTGTGTAGGGAGAAAGTACATCTGGCTTTAAGATTTACTTTGTAAAAATGTAACTTTGGGAGTATAAATAAACCCGAAACCTCTTAGACCTGATTAAAGCTGCTGTAAGCAATTGTATTTACGCCTCTAAAAGCAAAAATATTTTTTGGTTTCCAAACAAGTCTCCTTTTTCTTTTATGGCAAGAAGTATGTTTCTCGAAAGTAGCCATGTGTTGAAAATATTAGAGATATTTTCCTCTCTTGGCTAACAAACAGCAATTTTCTGCCAGAAGAGAGAAGTGTTATTTTTCCTAGCAAGTGTTTCATTGTATTATTTAGTATGTTTTATATGTGTCACGTTTTAGGGCTGTAATTTTTAGATATATAATTAGATGTTTTTCTCTCTCTTGGCTAACCATCAGCAATTTTGTGGCCGATTACAGAACCAGAAAAGAAGTATTATTTCTCCCGTATTCAGGTAGCGAGAACAGTTTATGTGTGTTAGGCCTATTAAAAATCACTTACAGCAGCTATGATTTGACCCATTTCATTTTTCCTACCCATTTTAAGCATGTTTAGGGAACTGTGGCTGTAGGACAGGGATTTGAGAAATGTTTCCACACCACCCGTTAACCTTTTGTCCTCTCTGTTCCTTTTGGATTCATAAAAGGTCATTTAACGACAGCAAAATGATGGGTAAAAACACGTGGTGACATTTGAATGGAGGCCTCTCGATAACCCCTCTGCCTTTTTACTGTGTGACTGGAGTGCGTCGTGTTGACGTCCCGACGTGTAGGTCTGCCCTAGGTTTTCCTCGCCCCGGGCTAAATCAACAACCGCTAATCACTGATTGCGTTTATGCTGGTGTCAGCACATGGTTTCCATACTGACCAACAAATTAGTTTTTATCTCCAGCGATGTTTTGCTTGGAGCATTATCTCATTGTTTGGGGGTATGCAGGGATGGTTCATTTGCATGGCAAATAGTCATGCAAACAACAATCACCTCTCTCAAACATGATGCGCTCTGAAGAGTGGCGAGTCAGCATTCGGAGGCACTGCATCGAACGGCGCCTTCAGGCACTTTTCAAAGGAAGAACAACATTACTTAAGGCTCTCGTGACTATTCACATTGTTTGAACTTGCGTGGAATGCTTGAAATTTTTGGTCAACAGATGTGCAAGTTAAGGTGACAGTCTGTATTTAAAAAAATTCTATTTTACCTTGTAGAAAAGTTCTAATTTTAACCAAAATAGACAAGGTCAATATAGCGATTCCAAGGTTGGTGTTTGCAGCTCTTATAGATTTTTCAAAGACAAAAATTAGTCGAGACAGGTAACTTGAAAATATACCACAAGCCGGTATTGACAGATTTATAGTCTTCTTGAATGAGAGCCACTTCCTGAGAAAAACCTTGGCACTCAGTTATTATTTTAGGCTGGTTGGGCACAGGGCTGGGTAAAAATATAGATTTTGCAGTTAGTCACAATCTTCATTTGAACAATTCCGATTTCAATTCTTAATATTGCACTGCTCTTCCCGTCCTACAGATGGCACTGTGTTCTGCTGAAATGTCTAAAGTCACATTAAGGATAAAGATATAGTTTTAAAAAGTGTTATAAATTTAAAAGAAAAGTAGAATCCACTGCAAAACTGTCATGATAATGGCACAGCGGAACAATATCGTTAGAATCACTTTCAAAACTACTTTTTCCAGCTGATGAATGATAAAAACAATTGAGAGCCAATCAGAATCTATCTTGCTCTAAAGAGCTTGGGCATTTAAAGCAGAAGATAACTAACAGCAGCACATGCTTACAGTAAAACAGATCACTATAGTTATCATTCTTGGTGTGAATGGGCCTTTACTCCGATTTTACTCCATGCTGCTGAATCTTTAGTGACACTGAAAAAGTCATATTTTTAATATCATAGTTGTCAATGTGTCAGTTCAGAAAGTGAATTTGCTGTCTGTTTTTAATATAATGCAATCAAAATGTGCATGTACTTTGAAATGCTGGCAGGAAACGTCTTTCTTATTCATGAATCTTAATCTCATTAGTGAATCTTAGTGACTTAGCAAAAACACATAGCGTGACTGGTTGGGCCAGATCATATTTTTAGCAGTAGCGAGACAGAATCTTGTTTGAGTAGAACTCAAAAATCAATCGCAAACTTCTAGCTTGATTCCCAAAATGAGTCGCTTGTTTCTAGTAAATCAAAAACACGTGGCATGCCTAGTGTAGAATAGCTCAAAAGATAAATTACTATCTTTTGAAACACTCCGCTGAATATGTTACAGCATTAGCAGAGAGAGAATAGACAGTATAACCAAAATGCTGTACACTCAAACGAATTGGAATCGTATTACATAAAATTAAACTCCGAATTGAATCGAGAATTTGTGAATCATAATCAATTGGAAAATCTGTGTTGATACCCAGCCCTACTTAGGCACAAAAATGGCAATTGAATTTAAGGAATGTCAATATGAAGAATTTAAATATAAAGCACAACATAAGACCATCCACCAAATGGGAGAATTTGTTCTACTAAAGGCACTCAGTATATATGATGTATTTTAACACTACTTACATTATGTTAACAGGGTAAAAAAAACTATAAAACATTAACGAATATTATTAGAATCCTGCAAATATAAATATCTCAAACATCTAGTGGTCGATCTGATTGTTATAGCTTTTAAAATTTAGATTTTTGTTTCAAATAAAAATGGTGTCTAGATGTAAAACTTAAAAAAAAGTTTCTGCAGCATCTAAAAACAAAATATTAAAACAATCACAGAGTAAAACATAGCTGTAAGTGCTTTACACTTTTCCGTAACAGTAGCATGTTGAAGAGAATGCACATTAAGGGAGTGTGGCTTTAAGATTCACCTGCCTGTTAAAGCGCTAGCTGCAAAAATCCTATTCACACATGTTCTGAACTAAAACACTGGCATTTACACTATATGTACAGCATCTACAAGTTTACAAACATACACACTCTTTTTTAAAGGCCACTGCAGCTGGCATTTTTGTTTTAAGTTTTATAGTTTTCTGTTTTGGTGAGACGGGGCGATCGGGTAGGATAGCTTTAGGGGAACCCAGCGAGGTCTTGAACTGTAGTGCAGGAGGGAGAGAAGATGGAATCCTCTTACTGTAGTGGAAGTTTAGAAGTTAGCATATTGGAAATAATGTCTATGAGGTGGTCTAGGCCGTAGAGGTAGCCGTCTTCTCTGTTACCCTCCACCCAGGTGGCCCTGTGGCTCAGCTCCTGCCCCTCCGGCAACGGAGTAGTCTTCCCAAAGTCTATCATCCACACTTTCGCCTGCTCCTGTTTGTCATGGACGAAGAGTAGAGAACTGCCAATCACCTGAACACAAGAGATGGAAAGAGTTGGGACACACGCACAACACAGAAGTGCCTTAAATGTCAGAGTCTGTTCCTTGCGTGTCGCATCTTTACAAGATTTTAAATGGTTCATCACAAATACATGTGTAAACATGACACCATAGACACAAAGATCCTGTTTCCATTGTGTTTGTGCAGCAAACATAGGCTCACTTATTATATAAGAGATATAACTGTGCCCTGTTTTTCCACCATACAGTTTGTTTTTGTTATCTGTTAATGTGAATAAACAAGGCTCTGTGTTTGCATAGCCTGTTCTACCTCCTTGTATTAAAACAAAGTTCTGACACCGACGATGCATGAAGTGTATCTAGAATATTTGTCTTTAAAGTCCATTAAAAAAAGGTTGTGTAACTCTTTGCATACAACCAAGTTGCTATTCTGGCTTTGAGCATCCAGTGTAATCAGATAATTACTTCAGAGCCGGTCTTTGCATAGATGCTATTGTGTATTATTTTTCCACATTTTCACATGCTATCATCACATGGGTGGGTAAAAGGTTGCATTTATTAATTCCGCCATGGTCTTAAGTGTAGCTAATGTGTTTTAAGATGATAACCAAAAGTGTGACTGTTTACCTCGTGCGTTTTGAAAAATGGTGAAATTTCCAAAGTGTCCTTGATCTCTTTTAGTCGGTTCAGATAGGAATGCTGAGGGAAAAGAGACAAAGTGTAAGTAAATATAGTAGTGTCACAAGTATTTATTTAGAATCATTTTGGCTGCATGTAATAGAAAGATATAATGTAATGAGAAAATAAGGCTTTTTTTCATTACAGTAAATATACATGTATATGTCTCATTTTGGTGTCTGCATCAAATTAAATTTACAAAATAAATTTATATACATAGAATGTATATTAAATGCAAGTAAAGTGTCTTTAATATTTCAAATAATGTCAAAATATGGGTGAAATAATGTTCTACTGTCATTTAGTGTAATATATATATATATATATAGTATATGTAAAAATGAAACAATATACTTATTCTGACCTGCTTATTAAAATATAAAGAAAACGTGATCATACTAAATTTTGTTATATTTTAAATGATTAAAACTACTGTTATAATGAATGACATATCAGTGAGTGTCTTTTGTAAATCATGGTAAAAATGTATGATAGTCATTATTTTTTAAAATCCTCTATTAAACTTTTATTGTTTTGATCCTTGAAATTTTATTTATTTATAAAAACATATTTTTATGATGAAATAATGTATATAGCAGATATCAAGATATGTTTTTTTTTTGAAGAGTTCAACTTATAGAAAATTATTTAAATATGCAGTAACATTTTACAGTAATGTTCTATATGTTAACATTAGTTAATTGCTAAAATGAAATATTAAGAATACCTTTCCAGGATTTATTAATCTCGATATTAATTTCTATATGTTCTAAAACATTTTTAATATTTAGGTTTTTTTAAACTAACACTATTTAATGTATGTAAGTAACATTTGAGCAATATTTATTAATTAAAATCTACACATAGATTAATAAATTCTAAGTTCAAAAAATATGTTCAGATAAATGAAAAAAAAAACATTTTAAAGGCTGAATCACTGATTTCCTCGAGTGTATATTTAGATACTAAACAGAGATTTAAAACATTTCAGTGTCGTCTCTACATGAGTCATCACTTGCAATTATTAGTGTCCTATCAGATCATACAGTAACATGCTCTGTTCTAATTTACGCCACAATAATTACATTATTTCAGCACTTAAATCGGCGGTTGTTGATTATACATTTAGTGTGAAAATAAAAGCAGGTTCCTCTGAAAAATCTACAGTGCATTTGTCAAACTAATCACAGAGGATCAGGATGCACATCAAGTTCCAGGACACACTGTGGACAAACACGGGGTTAAATAAATGCTCCATGAGAATCCAAGGACAGGTTCTTTGGAAATGTTTGCCTATAAGGCTGAACTTTAAAGGAAACACCCCTGTTACAACATGGGAATCCTGCCATGAATATCATTTCTTTGTGCTAGGTGCAAACATCTTATTAATATTTAAACCTGTTAAGATTACATTTACAGTACTTTAATGTCACAAGAATACACACAACAGTCATGTGTCAACCACAGCATTATGCAAAGCGCTTTGTATTTGCATGTGTGTATTTCTCTGTAAAATAATCAAGTTTGTGTGCAACTGGAAGAGTGGTTTTCCCTGCCAGCTGGTGAGCTGGTTTCAAACAATATAACCCTGAAGGGGCTGCACCACACAAAGGAAACCCTTAGTTTCACAAACCACCCTGGGGGGTTAATGAGAGAGTGTAGCTCCACCTGTCACTCGCTTCCCCTCCGTGTGCCACAGGAGACTCTATAATCAACAGAAGGCCCTAAAGCACAGGCTTACCAGGATGTTTTTGTTTCCTTTGACAAAGTCTTGGAAGGCCTCAGTCACTTGTTCTCGGGTCTTAGTCTTTTTAAAGTCTCTGTTTACTGTTCCGTCCTCTTTCTGTAGAAGGCAAAGGGAAGAAGAATTGATTGCGCCAGTCAAAAAAGATCAGAAACACAAAGCCAACAGCAGTTTTACACCAGGGCACATGTTTGATACATTTGTGCCAAAACAAACTTTTTTTGTTGCAAAAAACCTGAGCCTTTTTTAGTCACGACATTTTCATAAGTCATGTTTTCATATACAGTTGTGGTCTGTACATAAAAAGAAACATGTTCTGATCATATATGGCAACTATGGAAGCCCGTTTCCACCACTAAATAAAAAATAAAAAAAGGTAATTGTGACTTTTTATCTCACAGTTCGGACTTTTTTTCTCAGAATGTTTGAGTTTGAGAAAAAGTTTCTTCTTTTTTCCTTAGAATTGTTAGAGAATATAACTGGTTAGTAACTAATTACATGTAATCGAGATTACGTAATCAGATTCCAAAAATTAAGCACTTGTAATTAGATTAAATTACATTTTAAAATACTTGTAATCAGACTACAATTATTTTTTATGGATTAAACGATTACATATTACTTACACAATAGCAATAATATACTCATAATTTGAGTCTGTCGCGTCACGAAAACATTCAGTATAAATATAACGATCAGTATACTAAAAATCGCACATCCTGCTATGTGACTATCGCGGATGTGCACATCGCAATATCGATGCTGAAACGATATATCGTGCAGCCCTAGTTTCTAGGGTAGTCTGGGTTGTTGTGGTCTAGGTGGTTACCAGGGTGTTTTTGGTAGTTGCTAAGGTATTCTATGTTGTGTTTAGGTGATTGCTAAGGGCAGTTTCTAAGTTGTTCCGAGTAGTTTTTTATAACTTGCTATGTGGTCCCTAGGATGTTCTTGGTTGTTTATAGGTTGTTTGGGTGGTTGGAAAGCCTCGTTTAATTCTTTTATATTAGTATAATAATACTATTTAAGTATTTGTTGAAATAACCCCCAAGTACAAGCAACAGTAACAGTGATGCGTGCTTTAGTAAACATCTCCCAGGCAACATGATATTGATGGACTGTGGGCGAATTAATGCGCTTCTAAGTTAAGACAATAGTCACAACAGGCATAGACATAATAAACAACAGGCAGCTCAGCCACAGACATAACAAAAGTCTGCCTATTATTCAGAAAAGGCTTTATTTAGAGCCGCCCAGGGCATCCCCCATCTGCGAAAAAAAGAGAAAGACGGGGGGAACCTGGCTTTTGTGCTAATGGAAAGTGCAAAAGAAGAAGCAATCTTTCCCTATTCATGCAGGACATCTGCAGAGCTCTTGTTAACAAAGATTTATTTTGGAAAATCATGACAGAGACCAAACATAAGCTTTCTAATCTCCTCTTCCGTGTGTTAATGGAATCATGGCTGCCTGGTTTGGCTTAATTAGCTGAAGGTTTTCAATGTCTTTTTGACATTTTCCATGAGGGTGTATTTAGGGCTGCGTGCGGTAGGCCGGAATTACAGAACTGAAATCATGTTGTGAGAGCCGTGGCCTGTCACTGACTGATGTTGAGCTCAAAGGATGTGCCACAAACAGGCTGTGTGTATGACAGGAACATTCAGACACAATCGACCTCTTGAAAAAGGCCAATCCTGCCCCTTCACCTCAGTCTGAATTCCGGGATCTAATTAAAAGACGTGTAGGTTGAAGGCTGCTGTGATTCCCCCGATAAAAACAGCACTGCGCTTCCAAGATCCCTTTCATTAACTCATGGTTCAAGCTAAGCTCAATCAACAGCATTTGTTTGGCGTAATGTTCACTCTCACAAAAAACAATTTCAGCTCATCTTTAAAAAAAGGCAAAAATCAAGGTACAGTGAGGCACTTATAATGCAGATGAATGGGGACCATTTTTAAAAGCAGAAATGTGAAGCTTGCAATTAAAAAAAAAAAGACTTATTTTAATTTTTATAATGTATATTAATTCTTATATTAATTGTTGTGTGAAAGCTTGTCTCTCATTTGTGAAAGCGTGGCTATTATTTGAGCTGTAAATTTTTTACATCATAATTTTTACAGTTTTTTATGATGTTTTGTTGTCCTGCCAATGAAGTAAAATTTAATATAATGCTACATAGCAAAAGTTAGTAAACAATATTCATTCTTGTATAAAGTTTTTATTATTTGAGCTTAGGGATGTAACAGTATGAAACAAAAAGTCAAACAAAAAGTCATTTTATTTGTTGTTTGTTGGTTTTTAAATATAAAACTTGAAGTGATTTATGCGTCAGTACTTTTTGAACATCTACAGCACATTTTAACAATTCCGTGATAATACTGATAACCGTGATCATTTTGGTCACTATAACCGTGATGAGAAATTTTCATACCGTTACATCCCTAATTACACAGAAAGGTTAATATGCATTTTTATCACCAAAATCATCTTAACATGCATATTTTTATGTCCAGTGGCTATACTTTTAAAACTATTTTAACATTTAAAAATGGTCCTTATTCACTTCCATTGCAGTTGCCTCACTATTACCCAGATTTTTATTTTTTATTTTTTAGGAAATTGAGGTCGAAAGTAATTTTTGTGGTATGGTTTAAATCCGAAATATTCCTTAAAAACCAAATACTAAAATTAAAAAGGGAATATGTAAAACATGAAATCTCAAGCACGATTTATTTCAAACTCTCAGTTGAATGTGACGATGAAGATAGTTTGTAGTTGAGAAATCTAGTTGAAATAACGCCATTCAAATAAGGATGTTAAAGTTTTCTCTCTTTTTTGCAATTTCACCTCATTTGTTTCCACAGGTTTCAAGAGAAATTGTGAAAAGTTCCTTAAAGGTTTCATGAACGAATGCCTCACCTTGATTCCCTCGATCCGGAAGCCTAGCGTGGCGGTGGAGCTGATGGTTTCCCTCCACTGCATGTAGCGCGGCTTAGTGACTGCTTTCTGTTCGTGCTCCTGTGCCGTGGGTGCATCGGGGTCCACCTCGATCATCTTTTGGTACATGTCGGCTCTCAAGCTAGGCTTCTTCCTGGCTTTCGTCAGCTCCTCTTCCAGATACGTCCTGCAGGAGAAAAATGACCCAATGGCTCAGTTTCTCTCACTTAACTTGTTGCATCATCAATCATATTCTGTTGAAATTTGTAGTGCGCAATAAAATGCAGTTTATCTTATTAACTAAAGGCATGAAAACTAAATATTTGTTCTCCTTTTGTTCTATAGCTTGATTTGTCTTGGAAAACACTGAATAGTGTGCTGAATTTGTGTGAATCTGAAAGCATCGCATTGTTTTGTTTGGACAGGCCTGTAGAGGTTCTGTTAATATCCTGACCATCTGGTTATCACTATATTTGTCCATGTCCGCGGCTGTGATTCGGTCAGGCTTGCAACAGCAAACAGAGCAGTCTCAGGAACAACAGAGATGAGAAAGTCGAGCCGTGAGAGTGGGGAAAAAAGCGATGAGCGACGTGTATCAAGGTCTCCCTGCACCAGTTGCAAACAAGCACAGCTATCTTTCAGTAGATTAGAGGACACAGAGCTGCTCTTCTGCAGAGTCTCTGGGGAGGGAGGTCCTGCTTCATGTTCTGTGGTGCTTGGAATGTATAACATCTGTTCAAATAATGGGTCGATGGAACTATTCATTTTAAAGTAACATACTAGATTTTGAGCAGTGGACATGCTGTTGCATAAGTGTAAGATAAGAAAAGATGAAGATTCTGTCTTAGCAGGGAGGGGGATTTCTAGTGTACTTTTATCTTTTATCTATTTTTTTTATTAGTGATTTATAGGTAAATCTCTCACTTCTTTTTGTTTCTTTTCTTATACACAAGGAACAAGAAACTGTTTTCAGTTTTAAGTCTTATAAAAAAATTGTAAGAATTTATAAAACATTATAGACTGGCCTCCAAGCACCCGTTTTATTGTAGTATTATTTATATACAATTACAGTATTTATTAATTATT
The DNA here is from genome assembly GCA_021397915.2 of Tor tambroides. Taxonomy (NCBI): domain Eukaryota; kingdom Metazoa; phylum Chordata; class Actinopteri; order Cypriniformes; family Cyprinidae; genus Tor; species Tor tambroides. The sequence continues at coordinate 13,506 of JAFVLL020000623.1, forward strand.
TTATATTTATATATATATATATATATATATATATATATATATATAATTATATTATCAGGTTCCACGTTACATTTAGTTTGGTTTAAAAATTTTATATGCTTTTGTAATTTTTATTAGGTTTTTATTTTGGTAATATTTCTATTTAGCTTGAATTATTTTATTCCAGTTTTAATTTTTAGTAATTTTAGTACTTCTAGTAGTTCTAGGTTTAGGTTAATTTTTATCATTATAATTTTTTATTGGTTTACTTCTAGTGTGTCTAAGCTAGAAAAAGTTAAGTTGAGGTGAAGTTAAAACTCCGAAGTTACAAGGATATACAGTAGAAGGATAGAGAGCATTAATAAGTGGTTACTAATGTGTTGCAAGGCAGTTGCTATGGTGTTTTAGGTTGTTACTAGGCATTTGCTGATGTATTATGAGTGGTTTTTAGGGTCTTACTGTACACAGTTGCAGTGGTGTTCTCAGTTTGCAGAATATTGCTATATGGTTTCTAGCCTGTTCTGGAACATTTCTATGGTGTTTTAGGTGGGCTCTGGGTCATAACTAGGGTGATTTGGGTCTTTTCTAGGTTTGTAAATTAAAAGATCAGACGAGGCACTGTAGCAACTGACCTGATGCCCATTTTGCAGTCCATGACACAGGGTAGGTCAAAGTCTGCCAGCAAGTCCTCCATCTGATTGTACCTCTCTCCAGCCTTCTCTACATCTCCATGGTAAGCAGGAACGTAGGGCTTTAGCACATCTCTCATCAGCCTATCGAGACATTGCTGCTCACACTCACAGTGTTTCTTCAGGATGCGACCATTGGCCCCTGCCTTGAAATTGCCTGCAGAGAGAGACAAATAGCATAGCACTGCATTCTCAGCATTACCACGAGGGGTATTAGCATAAACTAACTTTCTACTATAGTTTTTTTTTTTCTAGATTTAAAGCAATTCACACTATACTTTTTGAATGTATTAAAGGCAGGGTAAGCGATTTCTGGAAGCCAGTGTTGATATTTGAAATCACCAAAACAAACATGCCCCTACTCCAAAAGGGTCTCGCCCCTATTTTGATAGATCCGCCCCACATATACGTAGCCTACGCAACCCAGGCAACGATTAGTTCTGTGAAACATATGCAGTTTTTCCACCTAAATTACCTGGAACAATATGTCCCAGGAACTTTTTTTCCCCCAGACTTGTTGCTGTCTGCGTTTCCATCGCGATCTAAAGTACCGAGATGATTAGGCAAATAGTCTGGGGACTTAACGTTAGGTCTGCGCGTGTTTCTCAATGCAATCTTCCTCACTGTATTTACAGACAAAATATATCAAACACCACTGCCTCTTTTCGTTTTCATTTAAAGGGGTGGTTGACTGCTTTTTTTCTAGGCTTGACTGTGTTTATGGGGTGCAGTCAAACATATGTTCATGCTTAGTTTTTTGAAAAACGCATTATTTTTCACATAATTTACCTCTATTCCACACCTCTCTGTCCCTTCTCTGATAAACACCCAGATTATTTCCTGGTTTTATGAAGCCCCTCCCTCAGAAATACGTGATGGGCTCTGATTGGTTAGCTGGTTCAGTGTGTTGTGATTGGCTAAACCGCCTCTACTGCTCATCTGAACGTCCCACCCCTCAGCTCAGCGACATGTGCTCCGGTTGTATTGTAAACAATGGCGTCATCTATATTGCTTATCAATTTGAGCCCGAATG
>JAFVLL020000624.1:0-27185 GCA_021397915.2 Tor tambroides
CCATACATCAATGGAAAGCTTATTTATTCAGCTTTCAGATGATGTATAAATCTCAATTTCGAAAAATTGACACTTAAGACTGGTTTTATGGTCCAGGGTCCATATATATATATATACACACAATGTTTTAATACATTATAATATTTAAGGTGCATAACCAAATAGGCAGTTATCATAACATATAAAACTGTGAACTCAATAATTCAGAAGATGATTACAAAGTATTTAACATACAGATCAATGTAAGGCATATTATACAGCATAATGAGTGAATTACAGTGCATTAAGAATCCCATTATAATGCGTCATGCATACAGGCTTCATGTGCAGTCCAAGTTATTTCACATTAACTTTGAAAGCGTTTTAAAACTAATCAAGTAAACAATATTAAACCCAATATATTGCATGCGAACCCAATAATGTGTGAATGTGTGCTTCTCTCTGTGTGTGAGAGAGTGTGAGTGTGACTGTGTGTAGGTTTACGAATATTCTTACGCGCCCAGAGAGTGTCAGTCTATGAGAATATGTTCATTCATAAAGTCACTTGGGAAAGAGACCGCACATATAAAGCAAAGTTATGACTCTAATTATGCGTTCAAAAACACACCAAATGGGAACTGTTTATGCAAATGCACATGCAAATTAGTGTTATTTTAGGTGAGTTCCCAGATGGAGCCAGAAGTCAAAATGTTTGGATTAAATATAGCGCCATTAGACATGCCGTCAAGCAGAACGTGATGAAATTTCATTCTGATACAATAAAAGACTAATACTCCGTGGAATGGAATTGACATAAATGGATGCATATCGGTACGAACGGTAAACGTGAAGTGTATCTAATAAACACGCTGCATGGCCAAAAGTTTAATTAACAGGTTTAGATATATCAGCTGCACATGTTGTTAACAGGTGCATAAAATCAAGTGTGCAGCCAAGGAATCTCCTTTTCAGCAGAATTTTCTGTTCCAGCATGACGACGCACAAAGCGTTTTACTGAGTCTGGTCTGGAAGAACTTGCACAAAGCCCACAATTGAATCCTACTGAACTCTTTTGGGATGAATTTGGCTGTGTGCCAGACCCCATCACCCAACCTCAGTATCTGACCTCACTGATGCTCGTGTCTGAATGGGAGCAAATCCCTGCAGCCATGTTCCAACATCTTGTGGAAAGTCTTCCCAGAAGAATAGAAGCTGTTAAATGTTCAGCAAGCACATATGGGTGAGATGTTCAGCTGTTCACAGATTCTTGGCCATGAAGTGCTTACACTTTAAAAAAGAATTCAGTGCCTTTGTAAATATCACAATAAGAAATAACTACCTTAATAAAATCTCTGAATGTAACATAAATGAATGATTGTATTTAACTAAATTGACAAAATTACATTTTTAAGATATATGTGTTAAATTCTAATCAAAATATTTGAGAATGGAGAAATACTACAAGAACTACAATTATTTCTCCTTCCATATCAATAGTCTTTAACAACAACTGAAGAAACTGAGTAAGCTGGACACATTTTAAAATCGTGCGCAAAAGGGAAATTTGATTTTCCCAGCATGCTTTAATATAGGTATTTTGTTGGGTTTTTTTTAGTCTTTTGTAATGGTACTAAGGCATTTTAGGCCTTCTGGCCAAAATATGAGTCCATAATAATCCATAATTACACTTGATTAATTTGAAAAAGTCCAAACCCTGTGGTCCTCTCTCATCGAGTCAAAATGACATATTTGTTTAGAACTGTTTTGGACTATTTGATCTGTGCATATTTCTCTCCTGATTAAGACAAGACAACTTTTTCACTGGAGAAAGCAATATTATGAGGACTCGTTTTGAAATTAAAAATGTCTTGATGGTTTTGTATAATTTTTAACTTCACAAGATGTTAACTGATGGACTGTAGTCATGTTGATTACTTGTGTATTATTGTGATGTTTTTATCAGCTGGTTGGACTCTCATTCACTGCAGAGGATCCATTGGTGTGCAAGTTGTGTAATGCTAAATGTCTCCAAATCTGTTTTGATGAAGAAACAAACTCTTCTACCTCTTGGATGACCTGAGGGAGTCCATTTTTAATTTCTGCATTTTCTGTTCCTTTAAGTGTTAAATGGTTTTACATCTTTGTTTACATTTTTAGAGTGTATTGGATAAGGTAGGAAATTAATGAGCTTCTATTATTTGTAGAGTTGTTAAAATTGAAAGAATTTTTACACTTCATTACTCTTGCTTGTTCTAGCTTCTCTTTTTTGCCTTATGGGGATAAAGAAGCAACATTTCCTGTTTTGCTGGGCATTTCGTTCAGCTGTCAGTAGATGCAAGGACCTAGTTTCTCATAAATGTGTGTGTGTGTGTGTGTGAGTGTGAGAGAGAGAGAGAAGAATGTGGATGGGGATGACAAGACATTACGCAGGTGGCCCCCTACATGTTTAATTCATGACGAGTGTTATATATTTATTTTTTAATGGGATATCTTAACATTTAATATGTATCTCTTGAGTGTTGACTTGTCAGAGTGTGGGCTGCAGCGATGATGTCATCCTGACATCCTGACTACCCGTGGAGCAAACTTCAGAAACAACACACACAAAGAACATCTCAATTAAAAAAAATATTGGGTCATTGGGACAAAAGCTGCTGTTTGAAGGCTGACAACTTTTGTTTGATTGTTTCCAAACCTCCAGGTTTAAGATCGTACCTAACGATACATGACATCCTGACAGTTTCACGCATAGTACCTGTCAGTCACAAGACTGTAAAATGGGTCGTTCTCAGGAAACTGTGCCATTTGTGCCTGAAGTTCAGTTTCATTTGAAAAGGTTACTGCTGAATTTGCAAGAAATCATATTTTTGCACCTCAAGCCTGAAATACCAGGGCCAGAACTGATAAATAGACACTGGGGGATCATCATACATCATCTGAAATTCACATATGGGGTTTTTAATTATTAGATTCTTAAGTCATTACAGGAGACAATTCAACAATATATCAAAATTTGGTCAATAGTTACTCACCTTCATGTTATTTCAAACCTCAGTGAAAAGTCAGTGGGGTCCGATGTTGTTGTTGCATTATTTCAAACTTGACACATTTTTGTCACAAGTCTGGAATTCTTACAATTCCAAGATCCTTACAATATCCTAAAAATGTATATAGTTACACTATGGTTCAAAGGTTTAGGATGGTTAAGACTGAAGTATTTTTTGCTCACCCAATACTAAAAAATACAGTAAAAAAATAATATTGTGAAATATTACTGCTATTTAATATTTTAACATATTCTAGTATGCTAATTTAGTGCTCAATAAACATTTCTAGGAAGTGTGCAAACAACAAACCATACAGTATTTTTTCACAATTCTTTTATGAACTTCTTTGAAGTTTAAAGAGCAACATTTATTTAAAACTGAAATCTTTTGTAACATTATAAATGTCTCATTTTAACAATTCAAAAGGTCTTTGCTGAATAAAAGTTTTTTTTTTTTCAAAAAAGATCTTACTGACGTTTTGAATTATAGTATATGTGAGTAAAAAACAGTAGTATCAGTTTTGGTGTGGTTTATTATAAATCAAACATTAATAACAATTTTACAAAGGCTTTTTTAAGATCATAAAACAATAACAAATTTCTCTTTTAATTTTTTTTTCTTTTTCATCTTATTTCTTCATCTTTTTTTTTTTATAAAATAAATGACTGTACAAAAACAAATAATTGAAAATTTTCTAAGAAAATTTATAAAATGTATATATTTTGACATTATTTTTTTATTGAAATCTTTTGATTAATTCTATTAAACCCATTAAAATGATGATAGGTTAGAGATTGGACGATATTCCCATGAAAAATGGGCCAAAGTTGAACATGCATCCCTGCTAAAGCACTAAGGCTCCTGTGTGTGGGAAGTGAAAAAGTAACTTTATAACTTTCTTACTCAAATGTCACTGTAAATTGGAAATATCCAGTCAAGTAATTCACTTTTGATCCAGATTATATCCTTCTCAAATACCCACCCTGTGATTTCTTCTTAAAATACCCTATAAGTCTCACTAATTGCTCTCCAGGGGGGTGGATATCTAACCCTCGAATAATTTTTACTTTTAGTTCGCTTAGTAGACTTACCTACTGTGAGTGGATCCATTTCTCAGGCACAGGATGGAATAAAGGTCTATCAGTAATTTGAAGAGTGTGAAGCACTGGTCACAGTTAATTGCCTCTGTTGGTGTGTGTGTGTTATAGCAGACTTTAATAGGCTGAGGACGAGGTCAGCACTTAGAACTTCTCTACCAGGGAGTCTCCATTAGACCTAATTGTGGAGAGAACACATTTTAGTAACAGATGGACCAAAGTTTCCAGTCGGCCTATAATATAAGCCCATAAACACACACACACTTAAGTAGGGCAACCTGACGACAGACCCAAAATGAGAACACACACTTAAGCTGCCAACCTCCGGTAGTTTTGCAGCACATTTTTTTGCTGGTTTGGCAGGTGTTGACCTGACAGTGAGTATGTGTGTTTATGTGTATTTGAACAGGCACAGGTCTGTAATTTCAAGAATTTGCTTTCCAAAGCAGTTTCATGGAGGCTTTGTCTTGTAAGAACTGCATTTGGTACTTTTGTGCAGTAATTTATGTCAAGCCGTTTTAACATTTAATCCTTAAAACATACTAGTATCCATTTTCATACTAGCACTTATTTTTTAGCTACTAGCTTATTCATTAGGTAGTAGCTCCTTTTTTTAAAGATACTATATTTTTTCATTAGATACTTGTTCTTATTATTAGATACTGGTACTTATTCATCATAGTACTTAGTCATTAGATACTTATTCATTTGATACTCATACTTATTTATTAGATACTAGTAATAAATATTTAGATATTAGTTACTATTGGAATAATTGAATAGAGTTGTTACTAGTCACTATTGAAATAAGCACTAGTATCTAATATATAAGAACTAGTGTCTAATGAGTAAGTACTAGTATCTTTAAAAAGTTACTAGTACATAAAAAATACTAGGACCTAATGGAAGAGATACTAATATCTAAAAAAAGTTCTAGTAGCATGAAAATAGGTACTAGTCTGTTTTTTGGATTAAATGTTAAAGTGGCTTGCCATAGTAATTAACATGTATAACGGGCAATGTTGGCAAGGCTAAGCTTTGCAAACTCATAAAATATAATCAATACATACACCTTTCTAATGAGTAAGTACTAGTATCTTTAAAAAGTTACTAGTACACAAAAAATACTAGTACATAATGGAAGAGATACTACTAGCTAAAAAAAAAGTTCTAGTAGCATGAAAATGGATACTAGTCCATTTTAAGGATTAAATGTTAAAATGGCTTGCCATAGTAATTAACAGGTATAACAGGCAATGTTGGCAAGGCTAAGCTTTGCAAACTCATAAAATATAGTCAATACATACACCTTTCAAAACTTTGGGGTCAGTAAGATTTTATTTATGTATTTATTTATTTATTTAGTTTTATCGATGTGCGGTGTAGAGTCTACTGACATATTGCAACATATCCTGGTACGGTAGTACAAGAAAGGAACAGAGTGCTCTGCAACAAGTTATCAAAATGGCACAAAATATCATTGGTATACAGTTACCATCAGTTGAGGACATTTATTTGTCCCGATGTTGGAGCAGAACCTCCAGAATTATAGAGATCCCACTCACCCTGCACAGTACCTCTTTGATCTCCTTTCCTCTGGTAGGAAATACAGGACAATTTACTCACGTATTAAAAGATTTTTTGCTATTGCTGTAAAACTATTGAAAATTTCCTGATTGGTTTCCATTTATAAATGATCTTTGTAATTGCACTGCACACTGTAAACAGTCTGTTGCTTTTTTTTTTTACTCTGCTGTTTTATTTTATTTTACTTTTTATCTATATTGACATTTTTATATATTTATTATGTTGTTTTATGTGAATGTTTTATGTGAAAATTTTGTTGTTTTTTCACAGCAGTACAATGACAATAAAGCCTCTTTACTCTTATTTATTTATTTATTTATTTGTAAGAAGTTAATATGTTATTAAATAATTTATTTAATGTATTAAATTGATCAAAAATGACATCAAAGACATTTATAATGTTACAAAACATCTCTATTTCAAATAAGTGCTGTTCTTTTGAACTTTCTATTCATAAAAGAATCCTGAAAAAAATGTATGTTGGTTTCCACAAAAAATATTAAGCCTCACAACTATTTTCAGCACAGTAAAACACTTAAATCCACAATAAGGACACTTTTGCTGTAACAGCCATAGACATGCACTCTTCAATACACAGAAAGAACGTAGGTTAAGGTGTTTGCCTACTAGGTGAAATGGGCAAAAATCTAGTTACTTGTTATGCTTAAGCCGTTTATGACCTTGATGCCCATTATGCACCCCGCATGTAAACGCCTTAACCTGCATTTTTTGGTTTACTGAAGTGCACGTGTGTGATATGTAACAGGAAAACATCCTTAATGCATATTTAAGCAGATGCAGCAAGAGCAAGTGTTTCACTGTAGGAGAGGAGGAAATATATCTAACATGGACATAACAAAGATGTGTTCTCATCTTGTACAGCTTACAGAGCAGTGGTAAAGTCATAGAAACTGCAAACATGAGAGAGCCGAATATTACTACAAGTTTCCCATTTTTGAATACTCTGGGGTTTTTAATGCTTTATTTAACATCACAACCCAAATAATAAGTAGAATACTTTGAGTGGAATACATGGATGCTTAAGTTTTGATATCACCACTGGGAATTAACCTGATTTTTTTAGGCATATTATAATAATTTCTGAAGGAACATGTGACACTGAAGACTGGAGTAGTGGCAATTTTTTTTTTTTGTAATATATTAAAATAGAAAACTACATTTAAATAGAAAAATTATTCTAAATTGTCATAATACTTCACAATATAAAATTTCACAATACTACTGTTTTTTGTTTTTTTTTACGGTAGCCCAGTAGTGCACAACACAACGAAATCTCTACAACACAATGAGAACAAGCCGCAACACAACGAAATTAGCACAACACAACGGGAACAAGTCACAACACAATGGAAGCAAGTCGCAACACAACGGAAACAAGTCACAACACAACAGAAACAAGCCACAATACAGCGAAATTAGTCCTATGCATTATGTTGTGATGATTTCGTTGTGTTGTGCACTACTGGGGCACCGAAGTTTTTACTGTATTTTTAATCAAATAAATGCAGCCTTGTTGAGCATAACAGACTTCTTTCAAAAAAAATGTTTTTTTTTCTTTCTTTTTTTTTCCTTCTTTCTGGCTGCTGTTGTGGGGTGTTGAGAGATTCAGGCGGGAAGTGATCAATAAATGGAACAAAATAAAGGAGACTGCGGGTGACGTCACTCGCGGAGGCGCGGGTGTCTGGGAGTGCGGGTCTGGGAATGCGGGTGCTGGGAGTGCAGGTGCAGGTCTGCAGCCAGACCCTATTGACTGCATCGCGTCCCTTGTCAGTGTCGGGCACTTGCTTAGCAATTTGTTGCGATTAACAGGAAAGTGTGTTCAAGCGCCAGCAGAAGACAGTGTAAAATAATACTCTTTGAGAGAAGCAGTTTCTCAGGGGAGGTTAAAATCAGCTCGTAAGTGTATTTACTTGTCTCATTAGTGTTTAGCGCAGTTGTCGTTGCTAGGAAACGCTTGTTTTGTTTACTGTGTGGAGACGTGCTGAAATCGCGTTTGGTCTCGTACTGCATCGCGTCCCTTGTCAGTGTCGGGCGCTTGCTTAGCAATTTGTTGCATTAACAGGAAAGTGTGTGCAGCTGAATTGGAGTAGTGTTTTGTTAGATGGGTATGAAAAAGCTTAGTTTACTCGCGGCTTGGCCAATGGTGGCAGACCAGTAAAGACCATCGACTCTACCGTGCGACTCCAACGGGCGACTCCACCGGGCAGGGACATGACAAAGGATATAAGTATCCTTTAATTTTCCTCTTTCCTACTACTTGTTTCACTTCTGTTTCAGTTTTTTCGTTTCAGTTGCTAATGTGTTAGTAAGTTGTTGTTGCTGTTTTTAAAACAAGTATGTCTGGCTCAGTGTTGATGTCTTTATTTGTTGTTTATTAAGTTATAGTTTTATTTAATTTTAGTTATATTATTACTTAATATTATATGTATTTAATATAATATATATATTGAATATATTTTTATATGTATGTATATGTATATGTGTGTGTGGCTGTACATTACGTCGTTGTTTTTGGTGTTTGGCTTAGTGTTATGTTAGAAGCATTATTATACTCATACCTTTTGTTGTTTTAATATTTTAAATTGTTTTCAGCTTTACTTTTTTTGTTTTCATTTAAATGTTTAGTTTTTGAAATGTTGTATGCATTTTTATTTAATTTCTTTATTTTCTTAAATGTGTGTTTATATAGTATTTACAGAGTTTTGACTTTTAGTTTGTTACTTTTTCTTATTTGTAAGTCGCTTTGGATAAAAGCGTCTGCTAAATGACTAAAAGTAAAGTAAAGTAAAGTAAAAACATTTAAAAAATCTTACTGACCCCAACTGGTAGTTGTATAGGTTTATATAAATAAGAACAGCAAAAATAATGATTGTTTTCCAAAATGTTTCCTGAACACTCTCCCTGTCTGCCATTGGTTAGAAAACAGATGGCCCCGCCCCAAATTCACATCATTGGTTGAGCCACAGTTGCTATGCTGAGTCGATGTTACTGTGTCATGCTGTGATCTCATTTAAACAATTTCTTCAGTAAACAGAAAGTCATAAATCACAACCACCATTTGTTATCCACAGTGTTTTTTTTTGTTTTTTTTCTGGGATATTTCCTACTTTAAATGACTAATAAAATAAGAAAGTCGAGGCAGAGCAGTCTGTTTATTAAATGTAAATCGTCTTCTCACTGAAGCCGCGCACCAACATTTAACAGCCCCGAAGGGACAAATACATAATCACACACATTCACAGCATAAAGTCACTCCATGAATTACAGTTGTTTATGCTCCTGCCGTGCTCCCGTTCACATTTTGGCGAGCTCCGTGCGACAGGGAAATGGACAGAAATGTCAGAGGCAGTCGTTTAGTTACCTCCGACAGAACAGGGCGAGATTTCAGCAAAAACATTTTGGATGTCTGACATCCCCTGGCATAAATCGAGTTGTTGCCGGTTGGACGCCGCCTTTAGTTAGCGCCGTTATGCTAGATGAGCAGCTTTCCATCTCCATCATAGATCTTTCACCTTCTCAGCCGGATGTCTAGTCCTATACAGCAGCTTACACTGATGATTTCCAACAATTCAACGGCATGCATTATTAAATTTCTTCCTACTGCGATGCATCTTCAAATGGATCTTGTCAGAGAGCAACTTCACAGAATGCTGGGTCTGAAACCCTCAGAGAATGCCGTAGGGTACCTTTAAGCGACCTGTGGGAGGAATGATTCCCATAGAGAAGCGCAACGAGCAGAAACCTAGTGAGGAATCAGACCCGAGGGGAGCCTGTCCTTCTTTAATTGGCAGTGGGCAATTACTGTACTATAGTTAGAGGTTGTTCAGTCTTGCTAACTCATTAAACATATATTAAGGGGTTTGGGATTACTTTGGGGTTTTGGAGACATTCGGATGGAAAAAACAAAGAGCCTGAGAGTGCGTGGGAGTAATATGCAACTTGACGGCAGTTGGAAGAGGGTGTAGAGACCAGCAGGCTGCTTCTGTCGCTAACCAGAAGAATGAACGCTGCCAATCCCAAACAACACACTATTGTAGAAGTCGACTTTCCATCGTTGAGTCAGTTGAATTGATCTGCGATAGGTAGAATTGTGAGGATCGTTCAGACTGAAGCACGTGGCCTCCAGATTATTGAGCCAAGTGGATTTTTGTTGTAATGATTATTATGTTTGTTTCAAATTCTGTAACAGATACCATGCATTTGCCTAAATGTGTTGTCTAGTCCGGTGTTGTTTTTGTTAATTAAAACTAAAAATTGTTTTCAGTATTTGCAGTACAGCTGAAATAACACATAGATTTTAGATGAAAAACTTTAAAAAAAACTTCAATTAGTAATGTTGCCATGGCCATAAAATAAAATACATTAAAGCTAAAAGGAAACATTAAACAAAAATAATAAAAATGTCAAAAGCTTATAAAAAAATAACTAAACTAAACCATGGGTATTATAGTTAACAAAAATGCAAACCATAAAAACATTCCTATTATTTAAAATAAAATAAAAATTAGCTGAAATAAAATACAATATATAACTTTTGGTCACACTTTATATAGGTGGCCTTAACTACTATGTACTTACATCAAAAAATAAGTACAATGTACTTATTTTGTTCATATTGTATTGCAAAACACTTTTGCTGCTATTGAGGTGGGATATGGGTAAGGTTAGGGACAGGTTTGGTGGTATGGGTAAGTTTAAAGGTGGGTTAAGGTGTAAGTGATGGGTCAACAGTGTAATTATAAATGTAATTACAGAAATTAATTACAGATGTAATTACATAGGTATTTTTAAAAATATAAGTACAATGTAAAAACATGTATGTACACAATAAGTGCATTGTACCAAATGATTAATTTAAATGTAAGTACATATTAGTTAAGGCCACCTAGTATAAAGTGGGACCTAACTTTTTTATTATTATTTTCTTTTGCTGAGGCATCTGGTTGAGAACCAGGGTTATAATTGTTAAATCCAGAACCATGAAAAAAAAAAGATAACTGAAATAAAACAAACATTAAATGAAATATATAGAAATATATATGAAATATATATATATATATATATATATATATATAGAAAATAATTAAAATTGAAAATATAATAATAAAAGCTGATTCAAAATAATATATACTATGATGTCTAAATCTCACGGCAATTCGTACATATTTTACGAGGTGGCTAATTCGTACGAATTCGTACGACCTCACTCGTACAAATTCATACGATTTTTGCCAAATCGTACGTATTTTACGAGTTGCCAATTCGTATGAATTTGTACGAATGACCTACACCTAACCCTGCCCCTAAACCTACCCGTCACTGGGGTTTAGACAAATCGTACTAAATCGTACGAGTGAGGTCGTACGAATTCGTACGAATTAGTCACCTCGTAAAATACGTACGAATTGCCGTGAGATAGCGTTGAAATATCACCTGTCCATTAGAACCTCAGATCATTTGCTTAGAACTGAATGGTTTATTTATTTTAAAAAAAAATCATAAATTTACAACAATATAGTTGCTTGTCATAGCTCTGTACTATTATACTCAGCAATTGTCTCATTCATGTCTTTTTTTTTTACTTCTCTTCATGAATTTTAGGAGAAAAATCTGGAACAAAGTTGATACTTAAAGCAAAACTCCCTTAAAGGGATAGTATGCCCAAAATAAAAATTGTCATCATTTACTCTCCCTCATGTCGTTCCAGACCTGTATGAGTTATGTTGAACACATACTGTAAGAAGATATTTTGAAGAGTGTTGGTAACCAAAGAGTTGACAGTAGCCATTGACTTCTATAGTATGAAAAAAAAAATACTATGGAAGTAAATGGCTACCGGCAACTGGTTACCACCGTCCTCAAAATATTCTTTTTTTGTGCTCAACAGAAGAAAGAAACTCATACAGGTTTTGAACAACTTGAGGTGAGTAGATCATAACAGAATTGTCATTTCTGGGTGAACTATCCCTTTAACTTTTTTCGCGTAATCTACCTAATTATTTTCATTAAACATTCACTTAACATAAAATGTCCCCATGAATGAATGCACATGGAGAGGAAAGCGCTTGCTGTTTTAAATTATTAACATCACACATGAGCATTCATGAAACAAAACAACACACATGAAAACATTGAAATGCCACACACAGACATGTAGATGAAACACTAAAAGGAAAACAATCAGCTGATCATTTTAATTGAGGAACAAACTCAGCCTAACATCAACAGAGAACACAGCAACTATGCAAATAAAACTGGCAAACGGTCAAACAATGCAACTGTATTATTTATTCATGCCCCAGTGCATGCTGGGATTCCTAGCACTCTGAGAAAACAGCATCTGTGCCGCTAGTTAGTATATAGAAGTAAAATGAGCATTTGCCGCAATTGTGACAGCAACTAGACTCCGAGCTATGCCATTATGATACAAGCCAGAACAATTGCAAAATGTGCAGTTTTTTAATACTTTTTTGCTGTAAATTTGATAGTTCATTGCAGGGAGGGTCAAGACGTGATCTAAGTTAGATTCAGCGACACATCACCCGCGCATTAGAAGCCATTTACTACCCGCCGGGCCACGTCTCCAAAAAGCTAACAGAATTTAATGGGAATAATGGCTGATTTAATTTGATCAATATTTTTCCTGTCTGTTCTCTCTCTGTAATGAGCGCCAGCTCATGTCATTTTCGGTCTCACGCTAGCTGCCAAATGTTCACACACATTTACTTAACGGGCTACAATAAAACATCTTGTGAGATTCTCTTTTGACTTCTTGAAGTCTGATCTAGCATCCCATTAACAAACACACACAAACACACATTGAAATAAACACACTGAGGTCATGAACTGTTAACAGAGTGATATTTATTCATTTGGACACCCACTATGCACATAATTCATCATGTCATGCACACTCATTTTAGTCGTATATTCACATATTTATGATGGACTCTTGCTCCCTGTGCACATACATGAACACACACACTTTGACATGTAATTATATATTTATGTAAGACACACAAATTCAAACACCTACATGTTTCCATCTAAGGCTTCATGAATGTATTTATGAAAGGTACACACATAAGTTCCCAAACATTTTATGCAGCGTCATGAACATACATTTGTGTCTTGTCCATTAGCCCACATACTAACTGTGGTTCATGCTCTAGCCATTAGTTAGAACTTTTTAGGAAAGTACTTTCTGTGGATCCATTCACCCATCTACCATTTTATTGTATCATTAAACCCTGAGGAATATATGTAACTGAAATGAATGAGATTTCGAGGGTTATAAAAGAAATTTATAGCATTTTAGAGGCTAGAAACTGTATTCATGCGATAACAAAAAAATAAGAACTAATGGATTTAATAAAGTTCATATAAAGTTCAAATACGTAACATTTTTGTGTGAATCTCATAGTTTATTTAAACAAATATTGAAAATTGCAATTCACAGACAATAAATCTCTTCCATAATGAACGTTTTCAATTTCTTAATGAAAAATCGTTTTGATATTTTGTGTGAAGCATAGTTAGTAAAAAAATAATAAGAAAAAAAAAAAGAAATAAGATCATTTGGCCTTTGGCAAAGTTAGTTCATGATATACAAATACTTTTGTAGAACTTTGTAAAATGTTATTAGTTTTTGCTTAGATATTAGTAGGTGCACCACTTGCAATTTCACAGTCATTAAAGCAAAACCTCTTGAAAATGGTTGTTCAAAAACATATGAAACCAACATGAATACAGAACCAAAAAAATAAAGATTGAGACTGCATTCCTAGATTGCATTTCTACGCATCCATGTTTTAAAATAGATTTTGAAAGATTTGTGTGTTTCTTTCATTAAATCCCTATCTTCACAATCCCTATAGATTATTGATCCATTTTTTCCTTTAATATGCAGGAACCAAAGAGAGCAGACAGCAGCGTGAAGGGAGGGCCGGTGGGAATTCGATCAGGACACGGCGCAGGGCAAAATCAAACCAGCGTCCCGTCAAGCACGTGCAAATCCTGCTGCGTCACGGCTCCAACGGAGAATATAATTTGAAGAGTTGTCTTCCTTCCTAGAAGGTTCATGCTGAGTATCACCAGCACCTCCCCAGGACCAGCTGTTTGGCTGAATTTCACAATCTCGTTTCAAAAAACATTCCAATCTCTCCCATTCATACCAAATGAGAAGCAAAAATGGAAAAAAAGATATGCAAATCACTCACGCAGTCTACATCTAAGGGGGGAAATCTTCCGAATGCAGCAGAGTGTTTCCTGTTTCCTCCAGATTGCAGGCTTTGGCAGGAGCCTGGCAATCATTATAACTAGAGGAGACATGTCCCCCTCACTTTTGGAAACTGAGAATGTTCATTGTCATTGCTTTTGGGAGATAATCATTACTTTTCAAAGATCCGTGCTTTGATGTGTCCCCCCTCTGCTTTCCTCAGCCCCTGATGTCAGGCATTTTTATTCTGTCCGTCAGGTAGTCTTAATAGGCAAATCGGAATAGACAATGTTGGTGCTGCACAATCACGGGCCTGTCCTCTTCTTTCAAAGTACGCTCTAATTATTGCAGAATCTGAATTCCTAATTCCAGCCATTTGGATTTGAATTTGATTAAAACAGATCAAACATCATGAGGGTTGGCACAGCCTTATGTGCGCCTTCTAATCTGGGAAATTCTGCTCTAAGGACACCTGAATTTGCACAAGAGCCTTTGTTTGATAATACATCACATAGGCAATTAAAGAGCCTATTTAGGGGGGCTTCAGCCCTCTTGTCTTTCATCTAATCAGCAATGAATTTAGCTGTCAGCACTCTAAAAGTCAGTGATTATATGATCGTTCGTGTTTACTGAAAACAGCGACGTCTTATTTCACAGGTCATTTCACACTGAATCTTCCCTTTACTAGTCATTAAACTTAAAAACATCAAACCTCATTAGACTGAAGAGAAAGGTCGCTCAAAAATGAAAACCGTGTCATTGTTTACTCACCCTCATGTTATTCCAAGCCTGTGTGGGTTTTTTCCTCAAAAAATCCAAAAAAGGCACAGACAGAATCTTTGTGTCACTCTCTTAGAAGAACCATTTGGATTCCCCAGAGAACCTTTCACTGAAACAGTTCTTAAGAACCATTTTTGTTCCTTAAAGCAATAGTTCACCCAAAAATAAAAAAATTGCTGAAAATGCACTCCCCCTCAGGCCATCCAAGAGGTAAATGAGCTTGTTTCTTCATCAGAACAGATTTGAGAAATTTACTTACACTTTACTTATTTTACTTACACTAAAATTACTTCACTTGCTCACCAATGGATCATCTGCAGTGTATGGGTGCCGTCAGAATGGGAGTCCAAACAACTGATAAAAACATCACAATAATCCACAAGTAATCCACACCACTCCATTAAGATGTTTTTAACTTCAAACAAGTCCATAATCCATTATCTTGCTTTCTCCAGTGAATAGGCATCTCGTCTGAATCAGAAGAGAAATATGCGCAGATCTTTTACACCATTTACAATCTAAAAAAAAGTCCTAAACAGTTCTAAACAAATATGTCTGTGCATTTTGATGTGCGATGACAACAGGGGATGGAATTTTCGCTGAAAGATGAATTATTATGGATTATGAACAGCCAGAAGCAAGATTTTAAGGTTAAAACACCTTGATTTTCACTTCACAAGATGTTAATTCATGAACTAGAGTTGTGTGGATTACTTGTGTTTTTATCGGTTGTTTAGACGTTCATTCTGACGGCACCCATTCACTGCAGAAGATTCATTGATCCAAGTGACGTAATGCTAAATTTCTTCAAATGTGTTCCGATGAAGAAACAAACTCATCTAGGCTACATCTTGGATGGCCTGAGGGTGAGTCAACTCTGAGTAAATCTTTATTTTTCAGTGAAGTGTTCCTTTAAAGCAGGAATACACTATACAACCTTTAAAATTGGAACTGATTTTATGTCCATCATATACTGCGTGATTTTCTGCAAAATGTGTCACCTCTGACGGCCCAATCCCTATTTGCAGGCTGGCTCTTACATTTGAGAACTAGCGTTGACTCATGCAGACTGCAAATCATGGCAAAAATCTGTGCATGTGGTGTATTCCAGCCTTTAGTATGTAGAGAATTTTAAAAATCTAAAGACACTTTTTCCACTTGTGCAATGGAAGTTTCCATGCATTTAAAGTTTCTTCATAGAATCATAGATGCTAATGAAGAACCTTTATTTTTAAAATATAGTAAAAGTGAATAGGGACTATCAAGGACCACAAATGTAGTTTACATGACTATATGATCTTTTCATGCTACTTTTGGCATCATTAGGTGCTAAACAGACGTGGTCACAGCAAGCTGTTGTTTTATGGAAGACATCTGCATGAATATTCTAATTGACTTCAACAACAAAAGGGAGAGTAAATGAAAATGGCAGATTTTTACATTTTTGTGTGAACTGTTACTGTAAAGTAATATAATTCTGAGTCACAACATCTTAGAATCACCCCTTATAAATCACCAGCAGCCTTCAGCCTGTGCCATATATACACTGTTTTTATGACTCAAACATAACTTTTTCCTTGAGATATTTTGCTATTCCTCTCCACATACACCTACGCCCTTTCCTGAATCAGAAAGCTTTTTATCAAGACTATAAATGCTCTCAAGATTAATCTATGTTTCAATTTCATTTCGAAGTTGCAGCGAACGGGTGACACCATCTGAACGTCAGCATGAATCGTACAGTGACCCCAAAAGCGTATGAGATCAGACTTGCTAAATTTACTACCCTACTAAAGACAGGATGATTCTCTTGAGCTGCTCCTGCGGTCAACATATATTATTCAAAATAGTGCATAGGTCCATGCTGAGCCCTGTGACTGTGAGTGTGTGTGTGTGAGAGAGAGCGAGAGGGAGAGAGAGAAAATGTTCTTGCTGTGAAAGCTCTCATCCCAGACAGCACACCCTGCGGGAGATGAAGGGAGAGAGAGAGAGAGAGAGAGAGAGAGAGAGAAAGGGAGAGGGAGAGGAAGAGGAAGAGGAAGAGGGAAAGTGAGTGATCAAGAGTAAAAGAGTGAGAGTGTCTAGGGAATGCAAAACTTGAACTAAAGTTAGCATTTTCTGTCTGTTCTGATAAGTGCTCACAGTCTCATAGTGTGTGTGTGTGTGTGTGTGTGTGTGTGTGTGTGTGTGTGTGTGTGTGTGTGTGTGTGTTTGTCTCGGCCAGCTGGTCTAACCCAGATTGAAGAGGAAAAGTTTGTGTCAGATGGAACATTGCTGAGTGGCCTGAAAGTAACAAAGCAGTTTTAGCAAAAAAAAATGTAATTTTACATTTTAAAAAATAAAAAGATGTTTCGATCGATAAAGGGCCGCTCGTCGCAACCACTTTATGGGATGCGGCGTAATTGAAGTCTGTGCATGAAAGAGCAAAGCTCGTCTTTGCTCTCCACAAGAGACAAATCTGACTTTCTCATCATCTGCTTGTGTATACAGAAAGCCATCCCTGTGGTCTTTGTGACTATAAAACTAGTAAAATCAGAGAAGAATGTAAGATAAGCATAAGAAATTAGAATAAAACTGGAATATGCCCGGAATATAGTACAGAACAGATGGTGTTTTCAAAAATATGGTGATAGTACAATGGAGAAAATGATCACGAATGGAGAAAAGTATCACGAATGCTAAATCAGTTTAAAGTCATAATGACTTTCAGAACCCATTTTAGATTTATACAGAGTAAAATGAGTTATTTACAGAAAAAAAAAAATTACAAGTGGGACTCAGTTGGATACCGAAATTTTAGAAAAGCTTCATTATCTACAACAATAGCCTAAAACAGTGGTTTTCGACCTTTTTGACTACCAGCCCCTATTTGTTCACAACATTTGACAGCCACATGACCTTTTCTTTTCTTTTCTTGTGATTTACTGGATAAGGATTAAAAAAATGTTTACTCACAATCTCTATATGTGACCCTGGACCACAAAACCAGTCTTAAGTCGCTGGGGTATATTTGTAGCAATAGCCAAAAATACATTGTATGGGTCAAAATTATCCATTTTTCTTTTATGCCAAAAATCATTAGGATATTAAGTAAAGATCATGTTCCATGAAGATATTCAGTGAATTTCCTACCATAAATATATCAAAACTTAATTTTTGATCAGTAATATGCATAGCTAAGAACTTGACTGGTTTTGTGGTCCAGGGTCACATATAATAATTAGACTTGGCATAGCTAGAAATATATATATTTATTTTAAATTTCACTTTACATGACTTTTAAATCACACTTTTAAAATTAGGCCTAAAATAAGAAATTATTATTATTTGTTTTTTAAATCATATTTAATCAAATCAAGTCATATTGAGGCCCCCTAGGAAGTTTTCTGTAGCCCTTCTGGTTGAGAACCAGCGTTACAGTTATATTTGAAATAAAATACAAATTAACTGAATATAAAATAAAGTAACTAAAAAATAAACATGAACTAAAATGAAAAAAAAAAAATTTTTTATTTCAGATAAATTTGGTCATTTTCATTGTTTAACACTATATACTAAAATATGTAAACTAAAAAAAAAGACTAAAATAAGTAATTAGTATTTAAAATAACTAAAATAAAAACTATATAGACATTTACAAAAACAAAAAAACACAACTACTTTAACTACCCAAATTAAAATTAAAATATAAAAATTCTAAATATTAATACAAAAAAATTAATAGTATCTTTCAGTGATGCTAGAATAGCAAGTTTGAGAATCACTGGCATGAAACAGTGATTAAATAGCAATTGGTTAATATTACTGACATCAGCTGTAAAGGAAAGTCATTTCAAAGGCAGAAAGAGTTATTTGGAATAACATGCACTGATGAATCGTGCATAATATGACCAGGAACATGCATTGTAAAAATAAATTTCCCATTTTGATTTCATGTTGACTAAGCATTATATATTTGCAATTTGTATATCAAACACAAAAACACGATGCTGTCTGAGAAGGCATCTTTTATACAGACATGGACATTCGTGCACAAAGATTCTGGTGATAAAAATAGGCTTTTGTTCACTCTGAGGTGTTTCTGAGATGCAAGTAATTTCACAGAACCAGCCTCGGGGGTCTCACTTTGTGTGTGTGGCAGAGATAGAGGCACAGACAGAGTTGCCCTTAGACAGAAGTAATAATATTTCGAAAGTGCTCCAGGGCTGGGTCTCACAGACCATTCAATACATGAGAGGAACCAAAGTGTTTGTGTGTTTTCGAGTGGAACAGGGCCAAGGTGGATGACAAAACTCTGGGTGGGAGAGAGAAACATTTAAGGGATAAGAGAGGGGCTGTATTTGGGTTAAAGGAATAGTTACCCAAAATAAGCCAAATCCAAAAATAGACATAAAATCTCTCTGATTTTACATCTTCTGATCTTGTCTATACAATGAAAGTAAATGGGTACTGGAGCTGCCAAGTTCCAAAAAAAGGCAAAAATGCACAATGAAAGTAATTCACATGGCTTGTATGATGACTCGAATGATAAATTTGGGATTAACAGACTAACATTTAAGTTGTTTTTGCTTGAAATCTCCCTAGCGGCCTTCAAATCTCATTTAAAGGAATAGTTCACCCAAAAATGAAAGTTTGCTGCAAATTTACTCCCCCTGACGCCGTCCAAGATGTAGATGAGTTTTTTCTTCATTCGAACAGATTTGGAGAAATTTAGCATTACATCACTTGTAAGTGATCCACAAGTAATCAACACAATTCCAGTCCACCAATTAATGTCTTGTGAAGCAAAAACCTACTTGTTTGTAATAACAAATTTTTTTTTTTACATTTTTAAGTGAAGGTTTAAAGTTCAAATGGCTTTACAATAGATCTGTTTATTACAAACACTCAGCTTTTCACTTCACAAGATGTTAATTGATGAACTGGAATCTTGGATGACCGGATGCTAAGTGATTTTGCTTCAAATTTTCATTTTAGGGTGAACTATACTTTTAAATATGATTTTTTCCTACAATTATTCTGAGCTTGACAGCCTCATTCAAACAATAATAGAAAATCATTTTTACTGTAATTTTCATTATATTCTGCCCAACATCTCCTTTTGTGTTAAACTGAAGAAAATCTTTCAGGTTTAGAATGACATGAGGGTGAGTAGATGATGACACAAGTTTCATTTTTGGTGTGCATTATTAAGTGTTTGATGTGTATTACAGACAGGCTTCCACAATACACATTTATTTTCTACTTTTCTCTCTCATTCCTTCTCCTCCTCTCTCTCTCTTTCTCTCTACCCACTCATGAAGCTTTGTTTGTGATTTTTCTCATTCAGCACAGCACCAGTGAGCTCATCTTCTTTACAGAAATTTCTCTCTCCAAGTCCCCCTCCCTCTCTTATTTCTCTTCAAAGAGACAGAAAATCACCTTGTATTGACCTTTTTCACGCCAAAACTACTTTCAAAAGATGCTTTTACCTCATTTACACACAATCTCTGTCGACAAGACGCGATCGGCAAGAGCAATTTGTTGTTTTTGACGGATTTGATTTTCCATGCTCTCGTCGTCACGGTTCTTTGTGTTGTTAACTGCTGCCCCCTAGTGGTGACTGATCGGCATTACGCCTCAAAAGATAAAAACAGCCTCTTCGCTAGGAAGGATAAATATTACTTCTAGATATGTAACGTGTTGCTATGGTGATGGGCTCACGGTCCTCTTTGCTGAGAAGCGAAGATGATTCGGAGGACAGCAGCGTGAAGGAATGCGGAGCCGATGACATTGTGTGGTGAGCGGCGGACTGTTACCATAGAAATAGGCGATCGTTACGCCCCTGAAGCGCGCTTATTTTATCAATGAAACAACAGGTTTCGCGTGAGAAAGAGGGAGGAATTGGTAAAACGGGTTCAACAGAATAACAAAAAAGAAAGGTGTTTTGAATTTAGGAACATCTTAAAGAGATATATCTCGCCCAAAAATAAAAACTGTCACCACTTCACCCTCTCCGTTTTTCAAATCCGTATGGTTTTTATTACTGGAACGCAAAAAGATATATTGAAGAATATACAGGAGCACTGACTTCGAATGGTCACTGAAGATTTTAAATCGCAAAATCATCAATAAAAGAGTGGATTCGACTCACAAGTCTAATTTCTGAAGTCGTGCTGCAGCTTGGTGTTGTAGGTCGTTATTCACTCGTTAACTGAAGCATAATCGTTTTGTGAACCGATTCACTGGAATGTTCCGGATTTTCAGTCAGCAGCATTCAGTCTGTCCATCCAATCTTGTGGCTCCAGAAAATATAGAAAAATATCATTTTTATACAGAAATTTTAATATTTAATTCTATATATTAAATTCTATTTAATTTATTTAAAAAATATATACATTGTGCACAAGTCATTTTAACGGTTATTTAGAAAAATTTAGAGGTTTGGCATTTTCTGTCATTGTCACTGCACGGATAAGAAATCTTAGATTTTAAAATCTTTTTTTTTTTTCTTTTTTTTTGGCACTGGTGCCAAAAATGATATGGTAACCAAATGATATGATTAACCATATTTTCATTTTTGCTAATACTGTATAGCCATATTACATCAATATGTGATCTTGAAGTTTATGAAGTAGCTTTCTGAAACTTTCTGTGAAATAATTTTGTCATTGTAGGCATATAATTATAGAATTTATAAAACAATAAAGGTAGAAGATGGAGTATAAAATCAAAAAGTTACACAAGTTAAAGGAATAGTTTGCCTAAAATGAAAATTCTCTTTTACGCACCATAATGTTGTTCCAAAACTGTATGATATTATGAGAAATATCCTTTTTTTCCCCCACCCTTAGGTCACCAAAACAGTTTGGCAATGAATATACTTAAAATATACTTTTTCATGTGCTGCAGAGAGAAGAAACGCAGAGTTTTGAAACAAATCTGTAAATGATGACAATTGTTTTTGGGTGAACTATCCCTTTAAGCCTATATAAATTACTTGATTGAGGGAGTGTATTTATCTTAAGTGACTTGTTACAATTTTAATGGTGCTGTTGTTCTGTATGATTATTTTGACATGATGATTGAAAGTATTCTTTTAAAAGTTCTTTAGAAAAAAATGCCATTTAAAATAGTTCTGGACAGAGTATAGCACACCAAACTGATGACACGTTGTCACCTGCCAAACACATTTCAGCAGCTCTTTTAGAAAGAAACGTTGAGAATTGTCACTGATTTGACCTTCGATTCTTCCAGTTCTGACCACACCACTCATTTCTTTGCACTTTCATTTCTGTGAAACCCTATTAACGGTCCTTTATATTTCCAGGATGTTGGACATGAAATGTAAAAACAGAAATTGTTGGATTGTAGCTAGTATTGTGTAGCCATAGCATCTCCAGCCTATGGAGGCACATTCACTGAGTGTTCAGACACAGCTGAACACATGGGCCCAAGCAATCATTTTGAAAGCATTGTTATTGGCAGCTGTTGTTCGCAGATTGTCAAAGGAACAGTAACAGATTGTACTTTTGATACAACAGAATGCACATTCAATATATTAGCATTTAATCTAGTTTAAGGATAAAATCCTATTTGGTCACAAATGTGACTCAGATGACAAAGGTAGCAGAAAAAGAGGTAGTTAAAAGCTTGATTTCTTTAATGCAAGAATCATTATTGTACATTAACAATTCAATGGTCTCTGCACAGCTTTTTTTTTTTTTTTTTTTTACAATATGTACCACAAGTCTATGTCAGCACCTACAGGTATTTACATTACATAATGTTACACTGGAGACAAAGGTGCTCGGGAAAAGAGTGACAGAGGATGAGTGGAAAAAAGGTGGATGCTCAGGAAGAATTATTGAAGAAAAATAAGAGTGATTGAGAGATGTGCATGACAGCGGACGTATGGCTATCACAGCACTTGTGCCTGCTGCTAGAGCAGAATTAAGAGAAGGCAGAAAAAAATCATGAATAACATTGTCAATAATATTAAAATAAAACTTTTGTTGCTTTTCAAAGCCGCAGCGTGGTAACTGAGAGCTGGGGCAGTGACAGGTGCTGGAGGAAGAGGCAGGTACCACACACACGCACACACACACACTCTAACACAAAACTTGTCAGTCTTTCATTCACACACACAAAGTAATTGTATACACGCGCAATCATACAGACATTGCTCATTATGTTGCGAACATGCACACAAAAATGTTTTCTTGTTCCTGCGTTCGATTGCGCCTCAGTTCAGCCATAACACAACCTTACACACACACACACACACAATCAACTCACGCAGCAATATAGTGAATGATGGTTGTGTGTTTGTCGACAGGATCCTATGGAAGGGCACTTAAGCCTCTGCACTGAACACTGTCTCCCACCAATCACCTCAACTGGGCTCTGTAGACCAATCAGAGAATGTGCTGGGCTGTGGTGAGCACTGTTATTGGCTGCTTTTATTTCCTGGTCTGAATAAAGATGGGAGGATGACTGAGGAGTGGCATTTTATTCACGTAATTCGCTGTTGTTGTTGTCGTCGTCGTCGTTTTCTTTTTCTTAAGAGCTCAGATCATCCTATTGCGTTTGTGAGTGGGCGAGTCTGTTATGACATCATTGCACTGGGCGGAGCTTCGTTTCCGAGTTCCGTTGTCGAGGTGAAGCGCCATTTCCTCGGCAATGAAAGTGTTGAGGTCCACGTCGTGGAGACCATTTCGGCGGCGACTGGGGGCGGAGCTGGCGCTCAGGTGTGTAGGGGAACCTGGGGCTCCGGAGCGCATACTGATACTCGCCATGGCTCCACTTAGACCTTCAACACACACAGGTAGGAAAACATATGAAATACAAATGACTTCAACATACATTTCACAACCCCTGACTCATCAAGACAACAAAAGGCAGCATGCTACCACTATATGTTTAAATCTGCAACATCTAATCAAAAAAATGTTGTTGAAAATAGTCAGAAACTACAGAACCCTGCACATCAAATACAAATTCATTCCCAGCAATCAGAATTAAGTCATGGTAGCAAGTTCGTAATTCGTGGCCCCGACTGAATCAAAATGAGGGAGTAAATTAATAAAATGAGGGAACAAATTCTTAATCTGTGGCTACAATAAATATATTTTACCTGAATGTCATGTGCAGAGCGCTGTAAAAAGGAATTAGTGAGTCTAGTTTGTGTGCTCGGAAAACCTTCATCAGTGACATTTTGCTGTATTGTGCAGTACCATTTCTATGAAAAAAAAACATATTTGAACAATACTAGAGGCCATAGAGCGAGATGCAGTGAAAAAGTGTACAATGCATATTGCCCAAAGCAAGGAAGCACTTTATATCATACGCTTCAAAGAATGTCTTAAGATGTGTGTGTGTGTGTATAAAAAAATACACACACACAAATTCAGGCCATCCTACAGTAATCAAGCAATTAAATGGCACTGTAGTCAAGCACACTCACCATGCAGAGCAATGGCCTCCCTGAAAGGCTGCAGGTCTGTTTCTACAGATGAACTTGTCTCCGAGGACGTGGGTCGGCTTGGTGACACCATTGCAAGTCTTGGAGGAGCCCTAGAGCTACGTGGCGGTGGGGCTTTACCACAGAGGAAGCTGATAAGATCCTCACGTCGAATAGTCCGCCTCCTTTTCTTGACCCATGCCAAGACATCTTTGTTTCGTCTTTGATGACCGATCTGAATACCCAACTCATAACTCCGCTGATGGGCATCAACACTCTCTGGAAGATGGAAAAAAAAAAAAAAAAAAAATTGGCATTTCTGTATGTATGTCACGAATCATCCCAGCTGCATCAATGTCTCCAAGTGTTTTATGCCCAATGATTTCAGTCTCATTTAAAAATTCTAATAAGGGCTTTTGATTTCAGTAACTGTTATATGGCATCAAGCAGAGAGAAAGTATTTTATGTGAAAAAGAAACAGAACAGCAGCTAAATTATTGCTGATAATTAAAAATAGGAAGCTTTTAATAATATAATTATGTAAATGTTACATCAACTTCCAAAGCAATTGCGCAACACCGTAAATTTTCATTCCGCCAGCACAGCAGCAGCATCATCATCTCCTCAGGAACAGCAGCCACTGTTCTTCAATATATTATTTTCAATTCATAATAGGCAACAAATAAACTGCCTCAACCATAACTGGCAGGCATGAAAATTTGTTTCAATTGACAGGGTTTCCATTGCCAGGCTGAAACCAGACTGAAATTAATTATACGCTTACAAAATCTCGAGATGGGTTGCATGAAATGATTCAAGAGAAGATCAAATCTCACCAAGGTGTTTATAAGAAAAATGAGGGGGTTTAGAAAATACAGACTCGACCCGAACAATTTCTGGTTCAGTCTGTGAACTTCCACACTAAACTTCTGATTGATAAATACAGAACATAGTGAGCAAGCAATCAAACTTGAACTGGCCACATCCTATATGCTTCAAAAACTTCTCACAATAGCTAACTTGCTAAATCAGTCATATGTAGGCAGTGATCTCCAGTAAACTGAACAAACAAACACTCCCTGTTCCTGACAGCTCCTAATAATGAGACTCAAATCATCCACATGACACATCTGATATCCGCCCCTCCACATCATCTCTCATTACCCCAACCAAACAGACAAACATCTGAATGATGACAAGTTTTTCTAGCAGACAATGCCGTACACATGTCTGATGGGTTTAGGGTCTCATAACTGCAATCTAATAAAACACAACTACTCTAGGCTGTGAATAAGACTTGCTCTGTTACAATCAGAGAGATTCTGTCTGAAAAGAGGAATAAATCAATAGGATTTTAAGAACTGCTGTCGGCCATGTTGTTGCTAGTCTCCAATGTATGAACATTGTTCAACAGCTATTTTCAACAGGCAAATAGGTGTTCTACATTATAAAGTATTTTCAAGGGGGGGAGAGAAAAAAAAAAAAAAAAAAACTTTGTTCCGTCTTATTTGTGAAATGAGTAGTTGAATTGCTCACTTAACCGATTTATTAGGACACAGCCAAACCCTTTCACCCTTATTCTATTTTGTTGTAACCGAGAGTGAGTCACATGACGGACAAGCAACATATCATTCAGTAGGTCAGCAGCTACTCATTCACGAATAAGCTGCCTTGTCACTCCAAATTTTGTTCAGAATCAAAACGGTCAATATTAGTACCTTAAAGATGCACTTTAGTAACTTTTGAAAGTGTACCTCCCTGGTAACAGTTTTGTATTCATTTTTTTTTCCAGAGTGTAGGTCCAACCAATGACATTGCTCCTTACAACCTGCACTCTAAAGCTATTGGTCTGTGCTACAGTTAAGGCTCATTTACACCAATGATGAGAGTTGTAACAGTTATAATTTTAAGTTCTAAAATAATCATTCTAATTTTATGACAACAGGGAAGTCCATACTACAACAAGAACAATAACATGCTGAGGAACAATATCGTTGGAATCACTTTCAGAACAATTTTTTTTTCCCAGATGATAAATGCTGTGCTTAAAAGCAGGAAAGACCTTAAGTGAACGAAAAATGAGTGATTCCTTCACTAAAAAGATTAATTCAAAAACAGCAACATGTTCAAAACTCTTAATTTACCTTTGTATAGGTTAGTGACGGCAGTTGCAGCATTCTGAAAGGGAACCCATAAGGAAAGCCCCTGTTGTTGACATACTCTATCTGAGGGAGTGAACAGACAGGAAATGTTTACATTGCAAGTAGAGATACATCATTTCTCGTCTGAATATGACACATACATTTAGCCACTGTGTTTAAAGAAAGCCAAGAAAACACTCAAGACAACTAAACCAACGCCAGCTTTATATTTAGTACTTTTACCAGCCTCTCACACTGGCTGTGTGTCATGAGATAGTGAGCAGCCTACTTAAACAGCACTTTTGGGCAGCATAAGCGCGCTTGGAATGTTCTAAAAGCGTCTATGATGACCATAAGTGCGGTCTACATAAGCAGCTCTCTATGTTTTGAGACACAGCCATTAATTACACGACGTCTAAATTTGATATGTACCAAAAGGACTCTACGCCATTTTGTTGAGTAGCTTTAGTGTATCTGATTGTACCGGGTTGTCCAAACCACAGCTTTGTGTATGAAAACGTGTACTAGCAAATTAAACCAGCTTTATAGTGTTTTATCTATTTAATAACAAATATGAACCATTTCAGCTCTGACACAATAACTCACAATCTTTGAACTTAGCCTGCTAATCCTGCCTTCGCCATTTTGTTTCGCATACTATTATTGTTCTTAAAGAATAATCACACGTTTTCATCTGTTCATATCATGGTTTGTATTCCTAGATCTTTTTGTCTACGTATGACGTTTGAGTTCATAACAGAGGAGTTTTCGATCACAAATCGAGTTATTTTCATCAGATGAACTCCTCCCTGCACTTCGCCATTTTGTTTTGCTGACAGACAACCAGCTGGGTGACGCTTTAAATATCTTTAA
>JAFVLL020000625.1:0-11812 GCA_021397915.2 Tor tambroides
GTGGTGGAGCGCCGCA
This sequence comes from Tor tambroides, assembly GCA_021397915.2. NCBI lineage: Eukaryota > Metazoa > Chordata > Actinopteri > Cypriniformes > Cyprinidae > Tor > Tor tambroides. The sequence continues at coordinate 17 of JAFVLL020000625.1, forward strand.
CTCCCTTCGTTTTGTGCTGTGGAGGGAAAGGTATGGAGGATGCCACTGATGATGAGGACCTTAGTGAGTGAACTTCCACACGTTCCCGTTTTTTCTTTCTCTTTCCTCTCTCTGCCTTGGTTCTCATGTCTCTCATGTTTAATATTTATGTTGGCTTTAGTTGGTGCTTCTCTGTTTCTATTGCCCACACACTTTTCTCTCCCCATTGTTATGACTAATCTGTTATTTCCCAAATGTGTTTTCATGACTCAAATCAGACGTGTAGCCCCTCCTCTTAATGCATAATATCAACACCCTGGAATGAGCTTTCTAACTGCTCTGGAATGTCTTCGTAACATGCACTACAAGTTTTAAGGATTTTTAGGAAGTCACTCCATGCAGACGAGTGAAAATGAATCCCCCGAATTCATTTTTCACAGAACACACAGAATATTTCTATAATTGGACACGTCAAAGGGGCTATCCAAGATTTATTTTAGTCCCATCTTTTTTTGAGTTGTGATTCACCACTATTTGTTGCAACATCGTTCCTTTTGTATGTGATCATGACACTGCCCATGTTCTTTATGTTGGTTTAGTTTGAGTTCAAAGGGATACTGGTGTAAGTTCACTTTTTTACGGTGTTTATTTATAGAGAGGAGGATCTGTTTCTTTTTAGCCTCGCTTAGATGTCTAACACATCCATCCACGCTGACATCTCTGCTGACCTACAGACATGCTGATCCACACAAACACGCACACACTCGCACACAGTCCAGTCAACAGAGGAATGTAGCCTTTAGCTCTTATCTCGGTCTGTCTTTAGTGCCTGAGCTCTGTTTGTTGTAAGGCGCCACTTTTCCACACACACAAAACCAAAGCAGCATCCCGCATAGACCTAACACACTCCCCCCTTTTCTCCATGTACACGGAGCAATGAGAGAGAAATGCCACCATAGATGGGATTCTCTTCTGCTTCAGTCACTTTAAAGACTAGAACACTTTAGTCCCCACATACAAGAGCCTCCTCAGTCTAAAAGAGGACACGATAAACTGGCATCTGAAGGCTGTGGCCAATCACGTGGGGTAGAACTTAATTTCCACTGAGGAGAACTTGAATATGAACACAGGAAACATCCACTAATGATGCTGTCAGACAGATTCTACATCATTTTTGGACTGTTAAATGACCTAGTGGAAATGATCCAGTCTTGTTAGCCGACCCCTGAAGCAAAGAAATGTCTCTCACTATGCCGCCATAAATTTCCCCTTTGGTGAATATCCATCTAATTTTTTCCCAACTTGTCGGACTTAAAATTAACCAGTCTGTCTTCTTCTTTCACACTAATCCATCATAAAAATCTCCATTTCAGGCCTCTCAACACTTGCGGCCTCTAAAACCTTTACTGTAAATGTTTCGTTTTCCACTGAATGAAAACCTTAAAATTAGGGATGCACGATATATCGATACCATATTGCTTATTGGCTGTTATTGGAGATGTTTAAATTTCAAAATTTGTAATAAAATTTATATTTCAGAATTTTAATATCAGTGCATCCCTACTTAAAATCTTTCTTTTATAATAGTGGCTGTCGTCGCTTCCGCAGCCATAAATGATGGATACCTTGATGCTCTTCCCTTTGCTCCCTCTAATGAATATTTATAACTAGAATATGCCACAGGCCAGGCTGAATTGGCCCCCGAGCCAACAGCAGGGGTGCATGCATTACATAACACTGTGACTGGTTGCTTCTCAGCAGGGGGCTCTAACTCAATGGCAGGGGGGTCGCAGGATCTTCTCCAGCCCAACAATCTGGCACTAAGTTGGTGTAAGTATTCTATTCCTCACCCCAAGTTCTTCCTGCCTCAACTCCTTCCTGCTCCTTTGGGCTCAAAGTCCATATCTCCACCCCAGCATATGTCATTCTCTCTGGCCTGCACTACACGAATAGGAGAGGCCATCAAGTGGGACCATAGGCCTGCTTGTGGCCTGTTGCGATTCAGTGCTCTGGGTTGATTCCGCACCAGGGTCCCCCATATAAACCATGTGAAGTGTCAAAACAGGCACAGAACTTCTAGAATCAAGTAATTCCTCTGTAAATATTTGCCAAGTTAGATCTGCAAATGCTGAGGCCCAGGGATCCACTTTCACCAACTGCATGATTGGCTATTGAACTGGTGATACTTTTCTCAGTGGTCTCTGCTTTACCTTTCAGCCAGCGGAAATATCCCAGCCTTGCAGAGGGACAAAGACAACACTAATGTCAATGCAGATGTACAGAAGTTACAGCAGCAACTGCAGGATATCAAAGAGCAGGTGAGAATTTCAGCTTATAGTAGGGGTGTAATAATTCACTGCATTTCTCAATGCATCGATTACAAATTCTGCTGATGCATATGCATCAATTTTAAAACATCGGTTGTGCATGTCCATATAGTGCTGACTACACACACGGTAGTAAGTTTTTAAGGGTAAAAGTATTAACAGGATTAAAAAAAACGAAATAACAGACATGGGAAAATTACGTCGGTTAGAGGTTCTGAATTTAGGTTTCGATTTCTTTTCGATTAATCATCCAGCCCTATTTCAGTACTACTATTAGACTGACTTGTCGAATTCAAATGTTCTGAATTTGCCAAAATTGTTCTTCAATTGAATAGAAAACCTATGAATCAAATCGATTCACTAACTAAAGTTTTCTGTGTGCAATTTTATGCAATAATTGCTCATTTAACTTTTTTGCCTTCCACTCAGACCATGTGCCCTGTGTGTCTGGATCGCCTAAAGAATATGATCTTCATGTGCGGTCATGGCACTTGTCAGCTCTGTGGAGACAGAATGAGCGAGTGCCCCATCTGCCGCAAGGCCATCGAACGTCGCATCCTACTTTACTAGAGCGCCGGGCCATGGCAACATCCCTGTTTTCCAGCCACAGTTTGCTGCTGCTCTCATAAGCACCTTTCCTGTATCCGCAAGGCTCTCTGTGTCTCACGCTAAGCTAGGAGTCATCAGTGTTACATCACCCATCTTTATTTTGCCTTTTAGGCTCCAATTAACTTCAGTTTTCTGTTTTCTGTTTGGATTATGTTCAGCAAGAGGAGGAAGAATCTTGCTTTGCTACTCCATCTTTCCATTCTGTTCACTTCTTTCTGCCATGAGTAGTTCAGCAACACCTACAAGACATGAACTGACACTGTCAGGGTCTGCTAATCTTTCATCTTTTATTACGTCAGTGTATTATGCTCATATATCCTGATACAAACAGTTGTATCTACAGTATCTGTGTAGGTCATGATACAGCATGGTGAAATGTAGAACATTACTGAACTCTGTCCCACTGAATCTTTGGAAATTTGTTTTGAAGTCTCATTCTGTGTGACGTAGCGTTCCGTTTGAAATGTGTAAATGTAAAGCATCTGCATTTACTGGCAGAAGAACGTTTGTCGTGTTCAAACAGTGAAATAAAACATTCACCTTTTAGCAGTACTGTTAGTATAACATTGCATGTTCCTCTCTTGAATTGCTGCTGTACTACAGTATATACACAGAGTATTATTGTGACACCCATGTTAATGATCAGCTCGTCACCTGATCAATGCAGGAACGTGCATGCTTTCCATGCAACGGATCCCTGTTGTCTTTAAAGGATATTCATTACTAAACAACCATCATTATTGGATTGTTCTCAAGCAGTCCTACTTTATGCACCATATTGTCTTGCCAGATATTTAATACAAAAAAAAGATTTGAATAGAAACTGCTGGTCTTGTGCCATTGTTCCGAAAACATGAAAACACATTACCTTTTGGGAATAAGGTGCTGTTTGTCTTTACCTTCCTAGTTAATTTATGTATTTTTACCTTTTTCTTCTAAATCTGAAAGACTTGGAATATACTATAGAATATCACCTGTAAACTGTAATTGTTAAATGGGGCCTTACTTCAATTAGGCCACAAGAACGCCTTACCAAAAAGAATTTGTAGTTGAGGACTGTTCATTGAAATAGTCTTTCATCAACAATTTTGCATCTTTCTGTGCTTGTCAAAAAAATATATTTCAAAGATATATTTTATTTTTATTTTTTTCTGTGGCCCATTCCCATGACGGAGGAGGTCTAAAGTTACATCTACAGTTGTATCATTTCAGTGTGACTCAACACTGCGAAGCTGAAATTTTTACTGGAAGTTTCATACTTTACCTTTTAAAGATTTGTATCATTTTCACACATCTTTTACCATCTTTTTTTCCAGTATTAGTCTTTTTGTGATCATTTTAACATTAAAAACTAGATGCACTAATATACCTTAATGGTAGACTTGTATTGTCATGGTTACTCAAACAGCCTGTTTTGTACCTTATTTTCAGTACACAAAAACTGCCCTGGTTTAAGAAACATTTTTTTCTTGAAATGTTTAATGTGTGATGTACAACATTTATCATAGGAGAAATTCTTTTCACCCTGTATTGCAATTTGCTTTGAAAATGCATTGCCGAATAAAGATCTAACAAAATGGAGGAGAGTACACTTCACAAAAGATATTGCGTTTTCACCTTTTGTTTCAAGACTCAGGTACTTCAGATGACCAAAGCAGAACTTAATGTTGGGTTTTCTTGATTAGATACTATTGCAATTCCCTGAGCTGATCCTTCACAACAGCATAGAATAATGGCAGGTAGTCTGTCACATGGACTGGCTGACTGGGGTCTTGTGCATTTGAAATAATCCAATTAGACAAACGATCCTTGTAGGGCCAGTGTGGTCATGCTTGAAAACATTAGAAGATTAAACTCAACTCATCCATAGAGAAAGATATAATGGAAAAAGGCAGCACGACACATCTCTTGAGCCTTGATGGAGTTGTTACTGAGAGCTTTTACATCCTGTGTATCGACCGTTTCATTCATAACCGCGACTTCTCTTCTGATGACGGAGCGGCCTCTTAGTCTGGGGAAGATGCATAAACCACTCAGCTATCTCCGATGTTTCTTCCAAAAACCAGCGGATCCTTGATTCTGGCAAAGTGCATTAATGGTGATTTGTAACATCTGAAATTTCTTTCTTGGCTCCCATCTTCTTGGTAATATCCCCCGTGCCGTACAAGTGTGTTTTGAGCCGCGCTGCGTCAGCGAGCAAGTCGTCAGAGCGTTCTGGACTGAGAAAAGAGTTTAATGGGGCTGATTAGTGAAATGGGCCTCGGTGGGATCTGCTGACATTCAGCTGGCCATCTGTCATCCGGACTGCAAGCCTGTGGTCATAGCATCACAGTGCGATGTCTGTTTTGTTTAGGATGTGGAATTGTATTGACACCTCTGAGGCGGCGTTTAATCTGACTGTCATACGCACTACCATTCAAAGGTTTAGAGTCTGTAAAATTAATAAAGTGAAAAACATATCTTATGCTCACCAAGGCATAAACATGATCCTCCTCTATGATTCATAATAAAGTTAAAATCATAATAAATAATAATATAGCCAAATGTTTCTAAAAATAATTTGAGGTTTATAAGATTTTTTTTTATTTTTTTTTGCCCTGAGCGAACCAACACCTATTATTCCAAGTTAATGTTACTCTGCTACTGTTCTCTTCTTACTGTTTATGCAGTATCTTTCAGGAATCATTCTAATATGGTGATTTGGTGATCAGTAATAATGCTTCTTAATATTGCTTAATATATATATATATATTTTCCCCAAAATGAACAATGAACAGCATGCTCTGGATATAGAAATCTTCCATAACATTAAAAAACATTGTCTTTGTCACTTTTGATCAATTTAGTGCGTCCTTTCTGAAAAAATAAAATGTGTGTGTGTGTGTATATATATATATATATATATATATATATATACACACACATATATAGGAAATATAATATTTCCTATTCAGTTCTTACTCCAAACCTTTGAATTGTATCGCAGTTTTCACAAAAATATTAAGCAGCAAAACTTATTGGCAATAAAAAATTCTAAAAAAAATTCAAATGAAGGATCATGTGACACTGAAGACTGGAGAAATGATGCTGAAAATTCAGCTTCGCCATCAAGTGAATTAATTCCATTTTTAATTTATTAAAATAGAAAATTGTTCTTTAAAATAATATTTCACAACATTACTGTTTTTACTGTATTTTTGAGCAAATAAATGCAGCTTTAGTGAGAATGAGTGACTTTCAAAAACATTTTTAAAAATCTTACTTATTCCAAACTTTTAGCCAGTAGTGTGGATCAATCCACCAACATGTATTTTGTCAGACTTTGATAAATAAAAAAAAAAATAATAATAATAAAAATCTTATCATTGCGTCTCGCTGTATATGATGTCCCTTTTCTGAATACATGAGTACTGTGCACAGTTTCCAATATTAAGGGGGTCGGCACATACTGTATTTCCCAATTCTCCACTATATTGCAGTGTTGTGTGTTAGCAGAGACACTACTGTAGATTAGGAGATTTAGGAAGCAATTATCTTCTCAGTGGTTACCAGGCCTTCAGTTTGTGAAAGAGTGACTGAGGGAGACAGAGTTAACGCTGGGGCCTGTCACTCTCTCCTTGGGTATCAGACACAGACGGAGTCTCCCGCTGAGAGTGACTGACACCAGACTGTGGGGTACGAGAGCCAGATAGATGACTAACGGCTTCAGGGAGAACCGGGCCCCTCGCGTTATCTTTACAGAGATCACACCTCTGCTATAGACAGCTATTACAGGGAGAGGTGTCTGAGTGATTGATTGTGATCCTGAAGAGAAAGTGTCAGAAACCACCACAAGGTGGCAGTGCCTGCTCTCGACATATTAGAGCAGGGGTCTCCAACCCTGCTCCTGGAGAGCTACCTTCCTACAGATTTCAGCTCCAGCCCCAATCAAACACACCTGAACCAGCTAATCAAGGTCTTCAAGGCTACTTGTTAATTTCAGACAGGTGTGTTGGAGCAGGGATAGAACTGAAATCTGCAGGATGGTAGCTCTCCAGGAGCAGGGTTGGAGATCCCTGTATTAGAGCCACTGCTTGAAGAGTTTGGCACTGTCTAACATTTGATTCAGCTTAGAGATGAAAAGCTTTGTCCCAGTTACTCAGTGCTCAAGAAGCATTGCTTATTATCAGTGTTATCAGAGATAATATTTAATACTCATATTTATTTATTTTTCTGGATTCTTTGATGAATAGAAAGAGCTGAATTTATTTAAAATTTAGTAATTGTAACATTGTAACGTCTTTACTGGAACTTTTGATAAATTTAATGCATCCTTATTATAATAAAATATTAATTTCTTCTTTAATAAAAAACAATCTTGCTGACTACAAAATTTTGAATGTTAGTTTATAGATAATTCCTATATACAGAGAGTGTAATAATTCATAATATAGGTCCATGACAATATGATGGAAAAAAATTTATTTTAGAAAGTGTTGAATTCTTGAAAAAAAAAAAAACTTTATAAATTATATAAATCATAAAAAGATCCACATTTGGACTGAATGAACTAATACATCAGCTACTAATAACCTACCTGAAAACATGTCAGAGTTTCAGATGAAAATTGTTAATAACTATTTTTTTCTCTCTTAAAGACATACAAATTATCCAGGAAAAGATCTGATATGTAGGATATTTAATTTAATTTATATTTAGTTTATTTCCTTTTTTCCACTTTTGGATGCTTAGAAACGTTAAATTCTTGACAGAAAAAAAATAAATAAAACTAAAATATTTTTAACAAGGTCCTTATTTAGGCTGAACAAACCAATACATCACATCAGCTACCAATAAATGAATCTACCTGAGAACATGTCAAACATACGTTTCAGGTGCCACACCTGCTTCAGGCAGCGTTTTGTGCCTTTTTGTTGCAAGACATTGATCCTTGTGTCTGAAGGTCCTCACACGTCACCTCGCTCATGGCAGCGGGGGATATTTATGGCCTGGCGTTAATGACAGGCACGGGCAAAGGCCGTTAGGTCTGGACAGGCTCTTCTGGGTGTGCTGAGAGCGTAGGCCACAGGGCTCTGGAGTTCGGACCCTAGAGACGCCACCCAACCCCTCACTGTTAAGTCATAAAGAGGCCATGTTTTCTCCTCCCTTCGCTGTCTCAGGTCTCCGAATCTGCGATTTGTTGTGTAGATACAGGTCGGTCAAATGTGTCTGCCTCACCTCTGCTCAAGACACGCAGCACAGAAAGATTAAATAGTCAAAAAGATAGGCTGAATAAACAAGCTGTATAGTAGTACTGCTGACCTGTTCCCCATTCACAGTTTGATCACTGGATTTCGCAAGCGCCTCGCTTGCACCCACATGCACCTTTAACAGATGCACTCGTGCCAAAATTTCAGGAAGGACTCTTCTCTTAAATTTGTCCAGCATTCCTTTGAATGTGTGTATCTTGTCAACACAATGTTAATATACTCCATTTTATTGCATTTGGATGGGAAGCTTGCAAGCAATAGGCTTGATTTTATATGTTTTTGTCAACATAATGCATTAGTACATTACTGTTTTGCATCTCATTTTTTTTGCATTTTCGTACAATGCATGCAACTTCATTTTATTTGGTTTTCTCTCTCTCTCTCTCTCTCTCTCTCTCTCTCTCTGTGTGTGTGTGTGTGTGTTCATGCCAACATAATATTACCATATTTATTACGTAACTATTTTGCATCTTTTTAGATAAAAAAAACCAAACTGCAGTTTCTTTTGTTGTTGTTGTTGTAATTAAGTAAATAAAGAATTATAATATATATCAGAACAAATTCATCTTGATGATCACAAATGAATTACAGTCAAACCAAAATGTATTCAGGCACCTTCAAAATTTCTCACATTATCACAGTTTATTCGCTATAGTTTAGAAAATGGTATGACAATAAAAAATATGACAAGAACTCAAGAGTTAAACTGTGTCAGAACAAATTCATCTTGCTAATGTCAGATAACTTTGATAGAAAGGTATGTAACAAAACATGGTCAGGTCAAAGTTTCAAATCTAATTTTTGGTCCCAAATTTTGATCAGTTTTACTGGTAGTCCACTGTTTGAATAATTTTTGGGTACAATATGTCACAGTTTACTTCATTTTGCAATCCTCACTTTTTTCAGTTATATATTTATTATACCTCAGTAAACAAATCTAGAATGTAAAATGACTTGGTATTATTCATGTAAAAGCTTAAGCTGTTTATATCGACCTCATTTTTGTTACTATTTCATCTAAAGGTTTAATTTCTGCTCTCACAGATTCAACAGCAGTGAGTTGTTGAGGGAGGTGAGGTGAAGTACACTCACCCTACACATTCATAAATTCTGCCCACTTCTGAGGTCAGTTAGAGTATGATACATACTTATTTGTTTTCAATGGAATATGACTCACCACAAAAGAAACCAGAATGGTTATAAATTAACACTGCTCAATTATTTGCATATTTTTCATATGAATTTTTCACTGTCTCATAAGTATTTTTTTGCCAAAAAAGGTCACTCTCCACACCCACACTATGCATGCACACAAAATGTATAATTTTGTGGGATATTTTCCTGGTTAAATAAAGGAAATAATAATAATAATAAAAAAAAGCACTACCAATTCTCACCCCCCAAAAATATTGGTGCCAGTTTTTATACCAATAATTGTAATTTACAGTTTTAAAATCAAAAAAGGTTTTGCTTTCCACTATAAAAAAAATATTTTGTGGAATCTCGAAAAAGCATTTCAGTGTATTGGTGTTTTTACCATGAAAATACCCTTGCACAATGAGCATCTCCAGCAACGGCAGAATCTAAACTCAGTAAATGAACCCGAGTAGAAGTCTGGATATTGTTGTCGCCGGTGACGCCGTGAGGAATCCAGCCAGTGTGCTTATCAATGGGCCTCAACTGGAGCTGGAGCCTCCGGGCTGCATTTACAGTGCAAATGTTATCATTCCAATGACACTTTAAACAGTCTTTATCAATATATAGTCATTCAAGGTTTATGAGCTTTGATAAAAAAATACCACTAGCTTAGCAGGGTCATGCTAACCCTCCCTCAGTTCCACTGTGGTCCACATGAGCTTCTGATGTTCGCCACAAATAAAGACACGTCTGCCCGGCAGACATAACATTCGCTGATTAGATTGAGGAAAAAAGGAAAAACAAAAGCAAAACAAGAAAAACATATTGACTTCTGACGCGAGGGGTGAGTGATAATGCGCCTCCAGCAGAATCTTATCATTCTATTATCTTTAAAACGTCAGGTTATCATAATTGCTTACTTAATAATTCTATAAAACCTCCTTGAGCTCAACCTTTGCCTGGGTAGTAAACTGGTGGAAGTACTTTTGATTTGAGACGATACTTGGAGACTATACTTGTTTGTATAGATTGGAGACGATACTTGTTTGCTCACCGAACAGCATGTCATTCATCAAAACTTCCTCTCAACTCTCCTCCATTTTTTCAACTCAGTGTACATGCTGTAATCACGTAGACGATACTTTAGACAGTGATAAGCTGTGATAGTAGTGACTCAATACGATATATTTAGCGTCAGTCACACGCTCTGTGCACTATCAAATGCTTAAACACTGTTGTGACATCAAACAGACGTAGGTATTTATGGATTTGGGGTTGGAATAGTCACTCCCTAATGGTTTTATTATTTTTTTTTAAAGGATTTAATTTGCAAAGACATTTTTCCAATTTTTCCTATTTTATTTAATAAAAGAAAAAAAAAATTCCCAGAATGCATACATTTTTTTCTTTATTTAAATTAAAAAGAAAAAAATATTTAGGCTGTCTACTAAAAATGAAATGCTAATGAAAACATAAACGTAGCAGAATTTCTTTAACATTGCAGCATTTTACGATCTAAAATGTGGTGAGAGCATGGACAATGCTGAGTGCTGGAATATTTGTGCATCATCTATTGATTTGGGGTTCAACCCCGGGCTGTAAAGAGAGATAACACAGTTAGCCATTAACTTCTGTCAGGGGTCACTCTGCAAGTTTCACATAGGTCCACAAAAAAGAAGAGGCAAAAAATGAATGGACTCTGGAATATTGATTTCTACCAATTCTCTCACCCTAAGAGAAAAGAAAATGAGAAAACTTTGCTTGGCTTTTTCTACTTCTCTGGCGAGATAGTGCCCCTGCATTCCGGTCTACTCCCTTCAAGGTTGCTGGCGTTTGGCTAGCAACACCTGACAGATGCACTCTTGTTTTGCTTCTTGTCTAAAGGGTCTTTGTATTCCTTTTGAACCCTCTTTTGTGTAAAGAGACCTTGCGCAAAGTATCTTCTAAAAGATTAACAAGTGAGCGTTTCGGTTTCTTGTAGAGCTGACCTTATAGTATATAGTTAAAATTATAAACTTTGGCTGATTATAAATAAGTATTTTTATTTTAATTATAAATAAATTAATTAGTGATTGAGTGTATGGTAAAAATTGTCATTTTTAGTAATATTATTCAACTGCACTGACATTATCGCAAAAGAACAAAATTTTAGCTGGATAATGACACTAGCTTTGTAACGTCAACACAATTATTAAACTACATTAAATCAACATTGAACTGACTTGAGAAGAATACTGACACTATTGCCTTGCTTGCCTTGTGCTATTGCTTATGGCTGAAATAAATTTGTTTCATGATTGATGAACTTTGCACCTTTGACACTGTTATTGAACTAAACTGAATCAACATAGACTTGAGCTGAATAATGACACTATAGATCATTTTGAGGGATCTAAACAATAACAATCTAATGCAATGGTCGTTATGTAATTCTAGTTTTACATTTAAATTTCATAACTTCTGAGAATCCAAAACGCCACCTTTTGGGGGGTGGG
>JAFVLL020000627.1:0-28322 GCA_021397915.2 Tor tambroides
ATACTGTATACACACCACACACACACACACACACACACACGTATATATATTATATGCATATCATATGCATTTTATTATTTATTTTATTAATATTTTAATAACCATAATAATTAATGATAGATAAAGGGCTAGATAGATTTTTAAAATCCAATAAAACCCTCTCCTCCTCTCACCTTTATTTCTCACTTCACTATTCTGGTTCTGGTTCTGAACATGTATATGCATGGCTAATGAATACGGCCCAGTGTGAGCTCAGCTGAGCTTTCATAGCTTTCCCAAACTTACAGTATTTTATAGTACATAATTCTATAAAATGTCTTTATCTTGTCTGAAGTTGCCATGCAGCTAAACTCCAGGCTGAGATGACTAAGACAAAGGCACAGGCAGAGCTCCACCGCTCAAGGGAGCTCCAGTGAGCCTGATTAGTGCATTCACCGAGCGAGTTGAGAAATCGATTGCTGACCCCGGCTCCCTGAGATGCACACCATCACTCAGATGCCAAGCACCCCACCACCCCCCCAACAAACATATACTTTCAAAGGAGCCCCATGAGCAGCACCGCTTTGTGCTCCCTCACAATGTGGAGGAATCATGGGATAGAACAAAAGACTCAATGCCCGAAGAGAAGCGTGCCTACATTTGTCTCACAAAAGCACATCTATGTATTTCTGTAGTTTATTATAGGAACGCATCACCACAGGGGTTGACAACATAAACATGAGAGTACTCTTTGTGAGAAGCCGAAAGGGAATATGACAAGCACAGTTGATTTTGTGGGGTTGTTTTGTGTGTTAAAACTTTCTAACTAAAGCTATAGCTCAACTCTTAAAAAAACAAAACAAAAAAAAAACAAAGTTAAAAACAAAATATGGGTCCAGAATAAACTTTTAAACATGTTAGGGATCTACAAACTGTCAGATCGATTTACCTCAAGCAACCTGACCAGGTATTGGATAAAAAAAAACAAACAAAAAAAAAAAACATACCCATTCCATAACCATTGCAGATAATATGCTCACATATCTTTTTCTTTCTTTTCCTGAGCCTCGTTTAAAACCGAAGCACAAACATTTTAGCAGATAATGTCCATTGGAATATTTCATCATTTATCTTGAAAACAGGCTTGAACTAATCAATATCTGCCACCTCCTGCATGTATAGTGGCTCCACACCTTTACTCAATACTCTCTATTTATCCAAAAGAACGAATCACCTAAATTAAGTGCATAGACTCTTTATACAGTTATGGATTTTTAAAAAGAGGTAACAAATTGTTTATTTGGTTATAATTTAGAGACAATTTGAGGTAACTGATTAAGAAATTGAGGAAATAAATGTATTTTATGTACTGTAAAGATTTTTCTATGAGCTTCAGAGAATCTCTTTTTAAATGAGTTGTAAAACATGGCACAATACAAAAGAATGTTGCATTACAGAAAAATACTGATGAAAAATGGTTTCAAAAGCTTGCAGTTTTGTCATCTTCTATTTGTTGTAATTGTTCAGAGTGAGTTTTGTTCATTTACACATGCAACAATGTGCAGTTGAAGTCTTTTGTTTATGAATGCCACACTTGCATAACCATTATTCATTGTGAGACTGTCATGGGAAAGATGGTATTTAAAGCTAATTTGCATATTCATAAATCAAAAATATCATGCATGGAAACCAAACTGTCTCTGCTTTTCTTTTTGTTGAAGATGAAAAAAAAAGGAAGTAAGGATTTACAGAAGAATCTGCAGTCAAAAGTCTGGAAAAGTGCTCTGAGAGGGTCAGTCATGTTGATGATAATGAAACGGCACAAAGAATACCTATATCTGCTTCAGAAAATGCCTGGAAAACAGAATCTTATCCAGTCAAATTGTATTACTGAAGCACTACTTCACCACTTATTCATCAAATGCGCATTGTACATCTGAATAATAGTGCTGATTTCTACATGCAAAGAATGCTCGCCTATTGAGGTAAAGAAATGCATGAAATGATGTTTTTCCACACTTAAGTAACTACCAGACAGACCATTTTTATTATAGAGACAGTAGACAGGAAATAATAGGCAAGAGGACTGGGACACGACATGGGTTGAATTCAAACCTCCATCTCCCATATGACCACAAACAACTTGCTAACTGCTGCAGCACAACTTTTTGGGAGAACAGATAACAGATATACAGCAGCACAACTTCTATTTAAAAAAAAACCTACCAACCACTCAGCCACTCATGTGAGGACCAGAACTAACTGTTGAATCAATTAAAATATATCACTAGTATTATTGATGTTGATTCAGTAACCACTCTGCCAAATTTAAAGGGTAACTATAATGCAAAATTCAATTTACATGTTGTTTGAACATAAAAGTGTGTTGGCAGTGTGTGTACACAACCACCCTATAATGATAAAAATCCACCCACTCCTTTTTTTAACCCCCATAAATCATAAGCAGTGTCTCAGAACAAGCCGATCACAGAATCTGTAAAATGTGATGTCATATTTTACAGGCCCCGCCCACGACTGTTGACCATATTCATCTTCACACTAGAGCATTTAAAAGCAGCATTCAAGTAAGAAATGTCTTTTTATTAGAGCTACAGAAATTTTTCATTCAAGAGCAGTGAGTGATTTTCTGTTTATATTTTATTGTTTGGGTCATATTAACAGTGTAGACAGCAGTATAGGTACTGTATATTACGCTGCTGTCACGTAATACACAGATCTAATATAAACATGTGATTTTTTTCCCAGCTGTTTACCTTCACAGACATAACCAACTGTGTTTTTGTAACTTATGTGTTTTTAACAAACTTGTGTATATTTGACAGTTTAAGCGCAATATGACATGAAAGAGAATTTAGTTTAGTACTCACATGCTGTGTGACAGCTGCTTTCTGTGCACATACTTTACGATGCGTGCGCTCAGAAAACCCTATATCAGAAGTTGATATGGCTTTAAAATGCATGATTTCAGTGTGATAGACATGACAATCAAAGCCAAATAGATGTTTTTAGGCAGAGTATCTGAGGTACGAGCTGTAAAGACACAGCCCTATTCTGGAAAAGAAGCTGGAGAGACACATGCATGAAAACAGTATGTTTCTGCTTCCACTCAAAATAGCCATTTTCAAAATGATAAAATAAATGATCTGTTGGATATTTTGAGATGAAACTTCACAGACACATTCTGGGGACACCGGAGACTTATATTACATCTTAGGTGCCCTTTAATGAGTTCATTCAGTGAACGATTCAAATGGTGAAAAATAAGCACAGAAGTATTTTCAACAAACAGGTTTCTTGACAAAACTCAAGCTATCATTTAGACTGGTCAGGATTCTCCACAGAGCACCAGAGAAATACAAAGTAATGCTTTTCACTGGAATCAGCTCCTCTGACTGATGTCATTTGCTCACTTTGCAATATATCCACTGGCACCGCAGCCTTGGTGTGCTAGTACAGGCAGCAAGGTAATGGGATTACGATGCGAAGCAGAGAATCTGCTGGACATCCTGCCGAGTACAGGGCTTTAGGAACACGACAGTGGCTGGGCCGTAACTCATCCCTATGGCCTCATTTGTCAAAATCCGTGTCTGCACCGAGGCAGAAAATGAGTCGTGTCAATGGCAGCGAAATTAGGAGGTAAAACAAGGCCCTATGAAGTCAGCGGCTGGTACACCTGTCAAATGGATACTGAATTCCAACGGCCAGGGCTGATTGGAACAGGCAAGTTTCCACTTGCGTAAATGACATATGAAAACTTCAAAGCGCTCCTGTGATAATTCAAAGAGACATTTGAGACTCCAGAGTAGGAAAGTGAGTCACGAGGCGGAGATTCAGAATTTTGTCATATTAAAACTGTCGTTGTAAAAGTCCATACTTTAATTGGACTGGGCAGGCTATTATCAGCTCCGCAACAACAAATCCAATGTGACAATTCTCCCATGGGCCTCCACCAGTACCTCGTGTTTTTAACTAGTGCCTGGGACTCAGCTAGAACATTCCACCAATTATAAATTACCTCAAATGATCTCAGGGTTGATGTATTTGTGCTGCAGAATAACATTTTGTGGCTGGAGGGACACGTTGGTATATTAGCAAATGTTGCGTACTCAAACCTGATGCGAATGAGATGTGTTTTCCTGCATCACCGCCCTTCTCCTTGCATTTCTTTGAATCTCCACTTTAAGATTCAGTACCTGTGAAGGTGACATTGAAAATAAAATGAGCAAGCGCTGTTATCTCCAAATTATGAAGTCAAATAACACTGAATTAATTGCTACAATATTCCCAGCTCAGACTGGCAGTGTCTACTCTTTCTAAGTTAGCTCCTAATTAGCCCGCAGTGCGCGTGTGATATCTTGCATAATTACAGAGGGACATGTCATGTCACTTCACGTAGAAGTATCGCACATAGACGAGATCAGTGATCTTTGCTCTAGACGCCATCTCTAATGGAATGCTTATTATTTAGAGGTGTCTCTTCCAGCAAGACTATTAAAATAGCCACTAATAGGCCATTTTCAAAGCAAAGAGAAATGCATAGAGAAAACCTTTGAGCGCAAATGGCATTTAAAAAGTTGTTGCATTTTAAAGAGCTTAGGAGCAGATAGATGCATTGAGAATTCACAATTCTCTCTCAATACCAGGGGTAGATTGTGAGAAACATACTTTGAAATATTTGAAATATTCTCTAATGAGCTGAAATGACAAAAAAAGTACATCTCTGAGGACAGGAGCTGTCGAACCTACCAAATTTCTTGACAATATAACAGGACTGTGTGATTTGAGAGACACTGTCAAATATTTGATGACGTTCACAGGGCAGCTGTGACCTTAGAATCAACATGAGCAGGTTTCACTGCTTTTGAAAATTACCCAATTTGTTTCATAGTTTTATTGCTTTAAAATAACATCATTATAACATGTTACAAAAGTTCAAAAAGTTAAATGTGGTTTTGGGTGCTTGCTGGAAATGTAATGAGTAGTGACGGACTGCAGAACTTTATTCTCATAAAAATATCATCTGTGAAAAAATTAGAGAGTGAAAAATGTCAAATATAAATGAAGTGAAATAATGACATGAATATAAACAGCTCATCTTGATTTACATCATACTGAGGTCATTTAAAAGGCTCACGCTGTGTGAACTCTTTTTAACAAGGTTTGAAAGATGTTTTTTTTGTGTGTGTCAACAGGTTGGCTAAACTCAGGCATTTAGCAGGTCAAGGAAATGGAGTCATTCAGTGAGGCATGTCTTACTGTGACAATGCCCCTGCGATCAAGCTAATGTCTGTGCAGAAAAAGCTGAAATTAAATGAAACAAAATTGGTCCTTTTTGTGTAGTGAGTTACATGTAACATTTATCACCTAGTGTGCTTGTTCAGTGACCCATGTTGTTGTAGTGTGTGTGACGCCGATGCTCACACACTCTCATGCTAACAAGTCCCAAATTCACATCACAGTCTTCATTGAGAACTCAGTCACCTATGAAAACAATGTGTCAGCTTCCTGATTGCCTCAATATCGATGACCTTGAGCTAAAAGAGCATGGAGCACACCTAATGATGGGGAAGAAACTCACACAGCTTGGCATAATCGCTGATCCATTAGGTCACAGATAGAGGAGAAATACATTCTGACAGACAATAAGTTTGTAAAATTTCTATGAAGAGAAGGCAAATAATTTGATATAACAAAACAAGTTTTAGCTTTTTTATGTATGTTTTTATCTTAATGTAGTGGGGGAAAAAAATCATCCAAAGCCCTTGGCATTCATCATATCATTTATCAGAAACGTTGAATAAATGCTAACTCTTTTTCTTTCTTTTCATTTATCTAACAGAGGTTTCATAATAGCATTAAGGGTTGTTGGGTAATTTGCCAAACTTTGGTCGACGGAGTGAGATCTTTGTCTACAAGGCATGTTGGACACGACTAGCATCAATGAGAAACTCTTTAGATACGCTCCCATTTCAAACGTGACAGAGTTCACTTCTCTCCACGAGTCTTATGAAGGGGAAACTCTTTCAGATACTCAGTGCTATTGAGCTGCAGGAAATGGCTTTTGGAATGCTTTGATTTTAATAAGATGCCCCACTTGTCAGTTGCAAATGATGAGATTTGCACTTCCTTATGAACAGTCTGCGGTCCATTAATTGGTGTTGGACGTGATGACATGATGCTATAAAATGCCGACAGTTATTCTGTCCCGGGGAAAAGCTGTTGAAGCAATAATGCCGGAGACGGGAAGCTATGTCACCGGCTAATGCAAATTAAGCCTGTTTCTCATTCAAATATATGTCTTTCAAGGTCTCTCGATTTAAGTCAAGTATTAGGGAAAGCAGAGCCTTTTTTTAAGTGAAGACAGAGTGCCTAGTTTAAATCCAAGGCTTCACATAGCCTGTGCAACTCCACAGAGACCTTCCATACTCGCAAAGTAAAAAATTCATTGTGTGAAACCAGAGTCATTACACTTCAAACACACAAAATGCTATTGTTCGTTCACCAAATGTAAATGCCAGATCAAATCCCACAGGACTGTGGGTGCGTCTGTAATGGCGAAGGATATAGAAGTAAATCCTTCACTAAAATCCAACTTAATTCCACTGTATAAGCAAAGCACCAAGCTTCCTCCGCACAAATTCTCCCTTCTGTTCTGTTAATCTCTTAATGCGCACTAAGCGTCTCACAAGCAAAGTCCTCAGTCCCCTCATTCAACCTAAATGAGTAATAAACTTCAGAATGGAGTTTTTATGTAGTCCTGATAAATGTACTCAAAATCACCGGTAGAACAGAAATCAGCCAAGATCAGCCCTGTATCAAATACTGTAACATCCCATCAAGCACAGCATGATAGTGTTCAGCGCACAACCTTCTCCGAATAAGAGGGTTTACTGGAACAAAAAAACAATTAGCTTGTGAATTGACTGCTTTAATAAACATATGAAAAACTTTGATGGAATCTCTCCAAGCAGTCCGAATTTCAGCTAATACCCATTGCCTTGAACAACAAAGTTTTGTAAAGAAAGTAACATGTTTCAATGTTGGTTTTGGCTTTTTTCTTTCTTTCTTTTTCTTTCTTTCTTTCTTTCTTTCTTTCTTTCTTTCTTTCTTTCTTTCTTTCTTCATGGGTTCAGGATGAAACATATACTAATGAGAAAAAGACAATCCAGCAGTGTTGGGCAAGATAAAATATGTAGCTAGTTCAACTAACAACTAATCTACAAATTAGCTAAAATAAACCCACCCTTTAGAGCAGCGGTTCTCAACAGGAAGCCAGGGCCCCAGAAAACTTCTAAGGGGCCTCAGAATGACTTAAAATGATTTAAAATAAAGACAAAACAAGCATTAACTGGATAACTAAGTGTTTACTATCGTCCTCTTGCATTATTTGATACACTATTTTCCTGTTTAATACTGTATTAATCTGTATTGTATAAAGCGGTATATAAATAAAGATGATATGACCTTCAACAAAAAACACCAGTTTTTTTTTTTCTTTGAAGAATTATAAAAGTGTTATTTAGGCATGAAAGATTTTATTGACCTTTCTATTGTACCATTTTATTATATTTTTCTAGTTATGCCAAACTTTAAAATATTTTATCAAGTAGAAATTGTGAGTAAAAAATTATTTAACCTTAATCCTTATCCAGCAAATCACAAATGAATGAAAAAGTTATGAGGCCTTCAAATACTGTTGTGGACAACGTGGGTCCTTGGAGTCAAAAAGGTTGAGAACCACTGGTTTAAAAAGCAGCTATGGCAAAAGAAGCTTCCAACATTTAATTTACTTCATACATTTTATAAATATGAAATTAGTTTTGCTTTTTAAACATTCAATGGGAAATTCTGAATGCCTGACTTAAATAATTATTTTCCAGAAAGATCATTGTTATCACTGTACTTAATCAAATGCAAGAAAATACAAATTATTTAAAAACTACCCAAGCTACCACCTCACTACTGAGAAATTTAGTTTTTTCAGTAAAAAAAAAAAAAAGCAACAAATCAGACATAGGTAGTTTTGATTCTAAACAGCCAATAGAAAATAGCAAACACACAACTTGATTCTGATATACTGTCAGAGCAAATGGAATGTTGTAGTGTTTATCAATGCTACCCAGCTACATAATCACTAAACAGCTTTGTTTCAATGCTTTCAGTTCAGTTGGACGAATAAACATTCAACACCACATTTGCCACTATGATGAGCTCAAATTAAAACATCAGCATGTCAAAGCACCGCAATATCTGAGTAACATGATAGACAATTGGTTACGTATCTCTTTTTTATGCTACTATGCTAGAACAGCATGAATATCAACAGGATGATCTTTTATTCATCATTTTCATTAAACATTTTTCCTCAGTGTGCTCACTTACACAGCTAGGTTATCTTGCTCGCAATCAATACAGCTGTACTTTCTATGCCTGAAACGTTGAGCTACAGCAAAGGTTTAGTCGGTCAGATTCGTTCAATAATTCAGAATACATTAACTCCTTTTGAGTATGTTCCTTTCAGGATATTATGTTTGAGGAACTCTGCGTTATTGTTTAAACAAATATTTGGCATCTAGAGGCCCACATTTACATTATTTTACATATTTAATAGACTGTTTGAGAGAGTCCAGGAAGCTCCTCATGCAAGAGGTCACATTCCGGAGGAGAGAGTTGAAGCTTTATTCATTTATATGCAGCCACTTAAATATTCATTTCAATCAAGCAGCGTATAAATGAGATTGGCAGAGGTGCTATCCTGAGGTGAACCATGTAGTTCTGATTGCAGATTGCATTGAGAAAGGGAGAGCAAGTGAGATAGAAAGAGAAGTGGGAGAGTTAGAAGAGGTAACAGTAGGAGTAGAAGTGCTAGAAATGTAGAGATGTTATTCCTGAAAGACAAATCGTAGCGCAGGCATTGTGCCGGTTTGAGTAGATTATGTCAATACAGGTTTTTTTGTGGCCTCTTCAGATGGCAAACAGGCTTCCATTTGCAAAGGATTGGAATGTCCTGTATTTTTTGGATCCTCTTCAGCTCTGAAACTAGAACATGTGAAACCTCACAGCTGTGGGAGAGGGAATTTTCTGTGATCTACATATTCATGACATTTTTAACATCTCTCATTTCATTCCAGGGTGGATGGAAATGGGAGTTCTAGTCATGCTTTCTGTGTTGAGCACTCTTAAAGGAACACTCCACTTTTTTTGGAAATAGGCTCATTTTCCAAGTCCCCAAGAGTTAAACAGTTGAGTTTTACCGTTTTTGAATCCATTCAGCCGATCTCCGGGTCTGGCGGTAGCACTTTTAGCTTAGCTTAGCATAGATCATTGAATCAGATTAGACCATTAGCATCGCGCTCAAAAATGAGCAAAGAGTTTCGATATTTTTCCTATTTAAAACTTGATACTTCTGTAGTTACATCGTGTACTAAGACCGATGGAAAATGAAAAGTTGCGATTTTCTAGGCCGATATGGCTAGGAACTATACTCTCATTCTGGCGTAATAATCAAGGAACTTTGCTGTCGTACCATGGGTTCAGCAGGCGCAATGATATTACGCAGCGCCTGAAAGCAGTCCCCAGCTCAGTAGCCTATGATATAGCCTGAGGACTACTTTCAGGCGCTGCGTAATATCATTGCGCCTGCTGCACCCCATGGTGCGGCAGCAAAGTTCCTTGATTATTACGCTGGAGTGAGAATATAGTTCCTAGCCATATCGGCCTAGAAAATCGCAGCTTTTCATTTTCCATCGGTCTTAGTACACGATGTAACTACAGAAGAGTCAAGCTTTAAATAGGAAAAATATTGAAACTCTTTGCTCATTTTTGATGACCAAATGCTAATGGTCTAATCCGATTCAATGATCTATGCTAAGCTAAGCTAAAAGTGCTACCGCCAGACCCGGAGATCGGCTGAATGGATTCAAAAACGGTAAAACTCAACTGTTTAACTCTAGGGGAGGTGTAAAATGAGCCTATTTCCAAAAAAAAGTGGAGTGTTCCTTTAACTTTGTGTGGTAGGTAAAAAAAAAGAAAATCTCTTCTATCTTGCGGGTACAGTTTGTAGTATGCACTTCAGAAGTCTTTATACTTTCTCTCAGCTGCTTTCATTCTCGCTTCTTCTTGGCTCCTTTACCGCAGAACACAAGTCTTGCTTCACAGTTACAATTAGACCTGTGAATCCTGGGATGAGATGTTAGAATTTGAAATGTCTTGATCATAAAAAATGTCTTGATCATCAAAATTCTTGATATGTATTAAATACATAAACAATACAGTATATTCTCAATATAGAGGAGACTGGAGACTGGGCATTTTTTATAAATGTCAGGTTGAGGTATGTTGTCACATCTTTTTGGGTGTTTTAAATGTTTAAAAACTATACAGTTTATTAATTTCAATATGTTGATATTTTTGGATGTTGGCATTTAAATTAAATGACTACCCAACAGTGACAAATACAACCTAGAATTTACTTAATGCATGTCAAACTAGCCTCTGAAAGTAAAAATGTGTTTCAAATGAACATTGTGACACACCACCAAGTGATACGAAAGTCAACTGTTCTCTTTAAAACGCAGCACAATACAACCCACAGGCCTTTGGGACAATCAGTGACCCCCATCTTGACCAGTTTTCTCACCTTAGCAAAGATACAGGTCAAACGGTTCAAGATTTTTTTCCCTCAACCTTATTGGAATGGAGGAAAGAGAGGAAAAATGAGTGCTGGAGGGCTAAAAATAAAAAGTTCTTTCCTAGACCCTGTCAGACCTTGTATAATTGTGATGAGCTGCAGGTGAGAGTGGTCTGCAGGGGGAAAAACCTTTCCCCTTCTTGTCACGACTACCTTGGTTTCGTGCTCTCCATGCCTTCAGGACCTGCTCCATCATTAATGCTTGTGATGAGAAAAACACTGGTTATCTTTGACTAGTCAGCTGTTTCGTAAACACTTGGGGGTGGACCCCTGATACAGGGTCACATTCAAAACAACTGCCTGCGTAAACGTTCACTTAATATAACATCTGTTATTAAAATGAAAACAGAACATGCATTTTTAATAGCACCACTCCATGTCAAAAATGTGTAGCGGTGCATGATTTAATGGGATGTCATGCTTTCCACTTCTGCATAAAAAGATTATACGTAGTGTAGCATTTCAAATCTCAACCCAACCAAATTCTCGGAAATGATATTTTCTAAAAGGCATATACAGTGCTGTGGGATTGTGATGATTTATGATTCTTGACATGTGCTTCTAATAATCATGATAATCCATGATTGAAATGTCAAATTATTTATTGACAGTTTTTGAATGAAATCATACATCATATATGGTGTTTTTTTAGTTCTTGAATGAATCAGTTGAATTCATAACTCATTCAAAAAGACTCACTGGTGCTTCTCAATCAGAAGGCTGCGTCCAAGCAAGGCTGCATATCTCAGCTGCCATGCCATCAAAATCTGTTGAAGGATATCTCAATTTGAAGGATCTTTCTTTTTGTGTCCTTCCTTCGGCCTGTTTTGAAGGATGCATCAGGTGTATTCAGTCGCCCACAATCCTTTGCACTCATTCCAATTTATAAAAAAAAGAAAAAAAAAAAAAAGAATCAGTAGCAGGCTCGTTCAGTTTCATTAAGTAATGCAAAACATTGTGGTGCAGGTGAAGGCATTGTGTTTTCTTTTGTTTAGATAGACACTGTGAGTTTGTCTTAACAATACACGTTAGATATGAGTCACTCAACTGAAGGGAATCCTGTCAGATCGTCCATCCTTTGAGTAAAAGCGTGTGCGGGTCGGCCAATCTAGTTTCGTCCGTTAAAGTTAACCTTTTCAAATAACAATCGCGGTCCTGAACAGTGCATCTATACCTTACATATGCAGGTAAAATCGGAATTTCTCCAGTTATTATTAAAAAACAAGCTAACAGACTTCATAGCTAGCGTTAGTGAAGCGGTCAGTGGAATCTTTCTGCCTCCAGCTAAGCTCTGCCCACAGAAAAACGTCACAATGTTTACTAACAGAAAAAGGGTCTATAGCCTTAGAACATTGACTAAATTCCCACCTCATATGATTTCGCCTGTCCTGCATTCTGATTGGAGCAGTGTTAAAGGTTATTTCCATTTAGATGGCTCAGGTTATGGTGCATTTGAGAAACAGGATGTGGAAAGCCAGGATGAATGTGCCTGACGTACGCTGGTTATTCACGGGCAGCGGGTTAATACATAGCTAGAGAGAGCATAACCACACGTCATGACTTCGAAAGAAAATACACGATTTCTGCTGAATAAGATGGACCTGTTTCACTCATGCTCACGCTCCCCCACAGATTAACTGCTCTTGTCAAAGGTCTGGCCATCTCGCAGGGCTTTCCTCAGAGCCCTACCGCATTCGCAGCTTCAAATGTCACAGTACTGATGTTTTGGTCTTTTGCTTTAAGGGATGAATGAAGTCTTCTGAGTGTTTGGTGTAAACCACGAACAGCGGGTCTATATGTCACTGGCTATTTCATGGCATGTCTTTGAGAAGCTTGTTTACTATGTGTGAACATCTTGTATCATGTTGTGTAAAAGGTTTATCAGAGGATGAATATCTTGGGTTGGAAATGAGTGAAAGAGTCTAAGAAATATCTTGAATCAATTAAAAGGTTAGTAAACGGAAGTGATGTGTGAGCATGACGCATGAAATATGACCTGTAGTGTCACCTAGCAATATCCCAAGACATCTTAACAGTTCTATTTTCCTCATATGCTGACCCCAGACTTTTGAATGGTAGAGTACACAAAAATGCACATTTTAGATGCTGTCTAAAATGTTGCATCCATATTGCGTTTTTTTATTTTTTTATTAAAAATAAACAAATTGAATAATATGATTACTAACAACATCAAGCTGGCTAATACAACTGTACTGCACAGGTCAAGGACAGGCAGTAAAAGTGCTTGGCTTTTAATCTCTTCAGTGCCATTCAAGAGACACTCACTAACTTCAATATACAAACCAGTGCTGTTTGTAGAGCAATACATGGAGTCACAGCAGATTCTCATTTAACCTTGGTATTAGAGTAGCCATGGCTTAAACCACTCTTAATCCTGACTCCCAGTGTGTGTTTACATAAAGATGAAGGCATCTCCTCAGCTGGCTTAGTGTGGCTTTCAGGAGGTGGTCCAAACCTTGTCCTTCTGCCCTCTAATCTTCCCTCAGGTAAATGCAACTCTCCTAGGCTGTGTAAAACAGCCTGTTATCTGCACAATGGTTTTAAATTCCTGCCCACATACTAATACAGGTTTAAGAACATCCCCCTCTTTGTTTTAATGACACAAATGGCATTGACATTCCATTGCTGTTCCGTGCCCCAGAGTGGGGATTGCGTTGCTATTGCTCTTGACTTTGATGAGTTTAGACACAACACCATTAAAAAGACAGAGACAAAAAAAGTGGAGTGTGGGCATTTAAGTGATGTGCTTATCAGTAGTTGGATTGCTTGTTTTGATTATCTGAAATGTCTGAAAATGCACTGAAATTAAGGGAAAGTTCCAGCAAATGTGCAAAAAGAAAGTTAGTTTAAACTTCTCCCGTGACTCATTAAGGTTATATATATATTAATTTATTAAAATTGCAGATTTGGTAATCTGATCAGATGAAAGCATCAGCTTAATGAAAATATTTTAAAAATCATTAATTCTGGCATTAAAAGTTGCCAATTACTAATGACATGATGCAATCTACAAACATTTCCCTCCGATTTTCCTCTAAAATGTTCATTTTTATGTGCAAGAAAACCAATTCCTTGTCAAATCAAAATTACATTTGACTGCTACTAACAGAAACATAAACAAAGCAACCAGCAAGATGTTTGCTCATGACTAGTAGAATAAAGTCATATTACAGTTTATCTAAACTAAAGTGGTCTTATCTTTAACAAAAGTGCAAATGATAAGAGTAAATGCTACAAACGCTGAGTGCATGCATACTAAGCTTCTGAGTTAAAATTTTGCAAAAACGCTGCCCACAATTGATACTACAGTTATGCTCTCCTGGGGTGCTTTGCCCTGCTCAGTGAGTGCAAATGGCTGCATTAAGGCCATAATCAGGACAATAGAATGCTTAAACACTTAGATTTTAAAGAGCGAAATCTGGAGATGAGGCCTTGGGGAATACAAGGTGCATTTAACACATTAATCTGTAAAACGGCAAGAACAAGTGCAAGAAGAGAAACAGAGACTCTGACATCATACGATGAGTGACCCTGGCAATAACATGCTGCTATATAGATGTCATTTTTTTGGATTCAGTGACAGGAAATATATGAGGGGTTAGATGCAATGAATGCAAGTGATATCACGAGGTAATTTTATACAGCCTACTGTAACATGTATATCCTATCAAGAATGATTTGGCTTGCGCTGGCATACTCCGACTCGGAATGTGCTTTCAAACCACGTGAAATTATGTGAAAAACCTTTGGCTCTATTCTGGCATCCTCCACCGCACTCAAGTATATCTCAACCTGACAGGAAAGTGAAGCATGATGCTGCATGTAGGTGTGGAGCAATAGGACCCTTTTCGATCTCCTCCATGCCAGTCCTAGAATCCCTGTCGAGCATTTCCTGTAAAATCAATAACCCACGCTGTCCGTCAGGAGCTTGATGGACGGCTGCTCAGAACAGAGGGCTGTTCTCCGCAAGCACGGAAACTCTCTAACTGGGCTTAAGGCTATTTTTTAACACTCCATTTGTCCCTACAACATGTGTAAGGATACCGCAGTGTCATGAATAATTTATGCATTCTTAGCACCTAGTGACTGACATTGTGGGGGAGAAAAGCATGGCCTTGAAGGAAATTCATTTCGTCTTTTTGTTTTCAAAGTTTACAGTCCTCTCGGTACTTTACAGGAATCTTATTCTTTGTGAATGTCAAAATGAACTTGAATCAGATTAAACACACCTACACCGCACACGCCTACAGTCTTGACAGTCTGATTGGCTTGTGGATTAGAACAGGGGCATTCTGGTTTCATCATATCATTTTTCTTTCTTTCATGCTTTTGACTGTATTTCACAAGCTTTCTAGTCCCCATTTGCAGCTTATTCTGGCCAAGAACCACCAAAGAGACCATCTGACTGACATGCAACCTGACCAAACAAAGGCATTTTTTGTGCAGGTTTTTTTGTTTGTTTGTTTTTGGCACCAATTAACAAGGCAGTAGTTTAGATGTTTAACTTCAGCTGTTAGCCTCTGCTGATAACTATTTTATACTATTATATTTTACCATTATGCGTTAGCTTTCTCCAATGAAGGCCATTCAAATAGCTGTTCTGATGGGAAAAAAAATCAAGCCAACATAAAAAACACATTAATTTAGATTAATTTGCAATTTTGTTAAATGTGGTCAATCCAGTCATAAGTAATATGATAAGTGGTGCAAAAAATGTGAAAAATATTTCACAATCTTGTTGTTTTACTGTATTTTTTAAATATAATGCAGCCTTGGTGAGCATAAGAACTTCTTTAAAAGCATTAAAAAAACATCTTAACTCAGGCTCCTATGTGTATGTTCAGTAATTTCACTTTAATGTCAATGAATAGGTTCTTTTCATTGCCATTAAAATGAAATAACTGAACATAAACATAGGAGCCTGTGAAAAATGTTCATTTTAGAAGAACATTTCAGACGGCACTTTAAGGCTTTTGCATCTGAGCTCCTCATAGATAGATAGATAGATATTAATAAATTATCTTTAATAATTATCTTTTAATTTCATAGCAGCCTGCCAGTCAAATTAGAGTTTGTAAGTTTGTCATTTTTGTGCTCAATATACATCACTGTGGGTGGTGAGAACAGGGTGTGAAGCACAAGAAAAACACCTATAATTCAAGTCGATAGGTATTTTCATGGGATTCATGAGAAGAGAATAAATAGGCGTTAGGTACATTTGGCTCAGCGTTCATCCTGTTGTGTCTCTTTGTTGTCCAGAGCACCACGCTCACTGTTTCACGCTTGAGTTCAGGAAAATCCTATGGTTTCTCGGAAAGAGCGTTCAATTCACACACCTGGCATTCAATTCAAAGAGTTTTCTTGAATGCTCAAAGGAACAAGGAAATGAAAGCAGCCCAACTTCTGACATAAACGTTTTCTACAAAAGAACAGTGCCAATGAGAATAGTCATTCTTAGCAAACTAGGCTAAATATAAACACATGTAATATTCAGACATGTTGCCACTGCTGCACTATATGACACACACGCTCCCTGTGCACATTTCATTACAATTTAATTAGCGTAGCTCTACTCATAACATGTTTAATGGTAACTGAATACAGAGATATATATAGGACAACATGAGCATCACACAAAATAATTTCTCTTTGAAGAACAAGAATATAAAATCTGCATGAAAGTACCAAAATACATCCCAATCACCACAAGTTTGAGTAGAAAAGGGTTTGTAGTGCTTTCGACGCATGAATTCTTGTCAGCCTTAAAATGAAAAGAAAAAAAAACCACCTGTAATGAGTAACGATGCTGCATTTGAGAATGCTGTGTCTGCCACCAGGTGGCCAGACTGCACTCTGCATATGACACCTTTTCAAGTCATTTACTATTCAACCTGCCTCTGAATGCAGTTCTACTCCTCCATTAACTCGCAGCCACGAGCAATGCAGGGGGAAAAAAACAAAGGATGGAGTCCAAGCAAGCACATAGCTCAAAGCAGTAGAATATAAACAGGGAAACATGAACTGTTGCTTTTTACAGTAGATGCCCTAAAATTATGATTTATGCATATATACAGTATTTAATAAGAAAGTATTATTATTATAGTGTTTTATTATATTATACAATATTTTACTACCGTTCATATATTCATGTTTAGTAAGATTTTTTTAAAGAATTTAATAATTAATACATTTTAATGGCTGCTGAAAATTAAGCGGTCATCAAAGTAAATTACATTTCAAAACATATTAAAATAGCTTTTTTGAACAGCTGTATAGACAGTTTAGTTAATGTCAATAAAATAATCACAATAATCAAATGACTTCTGATCAGTCTCTTAAGTACAGTAAAAGAGTAGTATTATCTAATTTGAACTCTGACTCTGAACTTAAATTGAATATAAATATTTAAAAAAAAATTGAATAGAATACTTGTATGGTACTTACTTGGCGTGAACGATTTTTTTTTTTTCAGAGCCGAAACGTTTCATATGGATGAACATCCCACTGAAGAGTGTTCAGGGGTTTGCTAATGTCTTAAGGGAGGCTAAAATATCTATTTCCCACATATTAAAATCCTTTTGTATTTTGTCCCTTGCTGGCTGTGGAAATGCTGACCTAGCACTCCTCTAGCAGGAGCAGATGTCAACGCACTCCTCTCTCCTCTACTCACCATTGGTCCTTTTCTAATTAAGCTGTGCCCATTTAAGCATCCTTGTCATAAAGAAACGCTTGCATGAGCAAAACCCACAAGCCTCGTCACTTGTAGGAATGGGCCTGTAAAGTGGTTTGACTAGTCATTTAAAGTGCCTGTAGTTTAATTAAAATCACCTAGCAATTAGCAGCAGTGGCATCACTTTTAAGTGTATCTCCGTCATCTTCAATGCATTAACTGGTTTTAATAATCATAATTGTGTCAGTAGTGCTGTAATCCATGTAAACATATGACTTGCAGTGAGCACTGATCAGGACATCCAACGACAACAGAGTTATGGATATTGTGTGATTAACAGGGCGTGCCCATTTAAATGAGGTACTCATTAAATTGACAGATTACTCCCTAACATGTCCCATGCCGAAAATAATGATCAGCTATCTGATTAGCATGAGCGTGGTCTGCAGACCATGCTTGACTGCTGATGAGTTGGCATCTTCAAAGGGTTTCATCTGTCATAGAGGCCTGAATTACTGGATTGTATGATGAGTGATTACTGGGCACAATGTGTCAGAGCAGAGAAAAAGAACAGACATGACATAAAACGAGAACAAAAACTTCTATCCACTTGTTATGACTCAATGGAGTTTTAAAGAGAAAACACACTCATGGACACACATAATCTTTCAGCCTTGGCAGATGAACAATGAAGCTTGTAACGCTAGCTACTTACCTGACTGGAGAGATAATACAAAATCGTCTATGTGACATTATAAAATGCCATTTTTCTGGTACACTGTGCACTTTAAGACTATGGCTTATTTATAGTGCTGAAAATATTGGAAAATGTTTAACAATTTTTCTTCCACTGCAAATACACTATTAGTAATCAGTAATCACCCTAGTTCCCTATTGTAAAACAAGTTACCATTAAAACAAGATAGATGTTTAAAAGAAAAGTTATTTATAATACTTTTATATTACTTTATATTATATTAATGGAAATATCATAAAATATATTAAGCCTTGATCTTATATGACAGATTGTTAACAAAAAATTGACTATTTTCTAACAGATACTGTATGCATTTCAAAACACATTAACATATTTTTTTGCACACTAGCGAATTCAAGTGGCATCTACAAACAAATCATGCTAGACCTTTACTCACTACTGACTTGCAAACAAATTTCTTGTGCAGTGTTTTGCTCTGAAATGTGGATTAGGATTCTGTTTAATATTCGGTTATCTAATGCATCCATGTAATTCCTTTAAGTAACAATTAATGATTTAAAGTTAATACACCTTAATGATGGATTTGTTTATAACAAACATACAGCTTTTCACTTCACAAGACATTAATTAATGGACTGGAGTCATGTGGATTATCGTGATGTTGTTACCAGCTGTTTGGACTCTCATTCTGACGGCACCCATTCACGGCAGATGATCCACTGGTGAGCAAGTAATGTAATGCTATTTCTACAAATCTGTTTTTATGAGGAAACAAACTCATCTACATCTTGGATGGCCTGAGGGTGGGTAAATTATCAGCACATTTGGTATGTCTCTGAAAAACCTTGTATTTATGTATATATACACATTACTTGGACATAATTTCATTCTAGAATACGTATGTATACACTGTGAAATGCAGACCAGAATCAAGCATGCATTACAATATCTTCAATAAATCTGAGTAAATGGTCTGCCATTAGAGCGCTGACCTCTGTTCAAACGATCAGTGTCCGAATATTAAAGTCACTTGCAGGCCTGCCTCGTTAATCACCAATACACGTCATGCATTTCATAGATTTCATGCTTTGAAAAGCAGTGTGTTTCTAAAGAATAGGCCTCCTCATTGTCTCACAGCAATTACCGAAATCCACAATGGCACATCTTCGTCTGCTTTTATGTGCGCTTTTCCTCTAGCGTGCTGTTGAGTTCTCCCTTTCAATCACATTCATCCCGCACGGCCTCCAGCTTTCCAGATGAGCCCTATTCCCATTCCACCACTTAAACATAATCAAAGGCATTACGCAAATCCATGAAAGACCTCTAATTCACAGCAAGGCTATAATCACGGTCTAGCCTCTTTATTTTGCATGACACTTTTTCTGAAAGCCTGCTCCATGTAATCAAGGGGGTTCTGATTTTGACACAATTCTTTTCTCTGTCCCCATTGAAGGAGTCAGAGCTAAAGAGAAGAATATTCTTGTTCACCTGACAGCTTTCTTTTTGCATTCTTTGAGATCCCTGATACAGCTTTGTGCTTTCTGAATATGTGCTAATGGATTAGACCTTAAATGCTAAAGTACACTTTTTGAGACCGGCTTACTGGCTCTACTCTCTGTACAGCGGAAAGAATTTTTGGTGGGTTCACAGTCGCCATGTTTTAATGCATGCATTCTCTATGGTTCAGTCGCTCTGTCTCCTGGCAGCGTAAAGGAGATCAATCAAAGCTTGTTGTGAGGGTGCTGAACTGCCTTTGGCTCATTTTGTTCATCCAAATGCATCCTATTACACATAATGTGTCCTCTACATTTTACTGCCGAACTCTCTGCCTCTTCTCTCATTACACTCAGCCCTAACAAACTAGCTCTCCTTCATCTCAGAAATAATTTAATCTACTAATGTCTGATATTGATGGATTGCAGCAAATATTATCAGCAGCATCACTCTTGTATTTCCATATCCCACGTTCTTGAATATGTTGGTGTGAACTTTTCAATTATTTTAAATTATGTTCCAGGAAGATGAGAATTGTAGCCTACCTCACCCATTTGTCTGCATGATATATGGGTTTTATAAAGCAGTCAAATTGTCAGTGCTGTCACTAACTTTCACCAGTAGAGGGTGCAACAAATTAGAAACTGATATTATTTTTTTAAACTACAATAGGGCTCTATACATTTTATTTCATTCAATTTCCATTTCATTTTTTAATGTCAGGAATGCCTAGGCAATATCATAAAATGAAAATTACAATAGAGCAGTAACGGTTAGTAGCCTCAGGTGGTCGTAATAACCTTCTTCACATCTGAGTTTTCCATATGCATAACAGACACTACAGGACTGAAGAGACATAACTTGATTAAACTATGGATAATTTTATCCAGCTCCTGGTAGGCAATCACAACAGTAATGGCTTCACGCTGCATTTGTCCACTTCACCAGTCCAAGGGATTTGGATAATATACAATAACAATAAATCTGTTCTTGGCGGAATTTTTATTGCACTACAATTTTAAATGTATATTCATAATGAAAGTGTTGTAAAAATCTGTGAGCTTTACAGCTTATATTAATATATTCAATAAAAACCCTTGTCATTTTTTCAGAAAAGCAAAAAGACTTTCTTCTGGTAGAAAGAAAATAGTCTCCTCTGACAAAAGATTATCAAATAATGTTTATCAAATATAGACTAAGTATATCCCTGTAGAACATATCTTTGTATAAATGTAAGACAGCCAAGTATCACAATTTAAAATCCTTTTATCCAACTAAATATACTGTAAACTGAATATATCACCCAACATTTCTCAGTCTTTGTTAAATTGTGAATTTCCCTTGAGCTACTGCCACAGACAAATGAAATTGAATAAATGAACAGAAATGTGCAAGCAATGTTCATTCTGTTCAGACTGTTAGGAACTTCCTTATATAGCAGCAATTCTGTACTCAACTGTAAAACACATCATATATGTGACCCTGGATCACAAAACCAGTCATACGGGTCAATTTTTCAAAATTGAGATTTATTGAGATTTTCTGAGGGTGCAAAAAAGTCAAAATACTGAGAAAATAGCCTTTAAAGTTAAAGTTAAGTAAAGTTAAAGTTAAAGTTTAAAGTAAAGTTCTTAGCAATGCATATTACTAATCAAAAATTAAGTTTTGATATATTTACGGTAGGAAATGTACAAAATATCTTCATGGAACATGATCTTTACTTAATATCCTAATGATTTTTGGCATAAAAGAAAAATCGATAATTTTGACCCATACAATGTATTTTTGGCTATTGCCACAAATATACCCATGCAACATAAGACTGGTTTTGTGGTCCAGGGTAACATATAATATTTAACTCGTTATATATGTGCAATACAGTTGAGCAATTGTGTGCATTACATTAGGTCATATATGTAAGTATAAAATATATAATACCAAAGTGTCACAGCCAGAATATGTTCATTTTGTATACAAAAATGCCTTCATTTGCATATAATATGTTTTGAGGGTGCAGCTTGGGCATGTTATTATACAGTCATATTTGAAAAACGTCCCTGTTCTGAAAAATATATCACCTTCATTTGAATAAGGCAGTGAGCTTTGGGAACTCTCGCATTTTTAGCAGTTAGATTAAGCATTTGGGTTGTATTTACTATAAGCAGCTCTATTAGTCATGATTTTAAGCTGTAATGTATACTGTAATATCTTTGTGCCTCAGCTGTTCTCTGAGTTTATGATAATTCGCTCTGCTAACAAGCACATGTTAATGCCTGACAGGTTAATGACTGTGTGTTTAGGTGATAAGTGTTTGTTTACAGTGTGACATCCACCAGCAATTCCTTGGCGTCTGTTCTCTAACAAACAGAAAATTACTTCTCTGGAAGTATCGTTTCAGAAGATAACTGCACTGCAGATGTGTCAGTGTCAGGCTCTTCAGCACAACCGGGGGTGTGAAATTCAAAGTAATTGGGATCTGAAAGATTCGGATACCTCCTTCTGTCCCTGAGAGTTTATTCAAGGAGGATGTCAATGATTCATAGCGTCTAGGGACACTATAAAATGTCTATTTGTGAACTGCAAATCATTCAAATATCTGTGAAATTGAAAGCTATAAAAAAGCAAGTGTATGTTAGACTGGATAGTGAATGTATGAATGAAAACAGAGTGTCTGCATTAGATGTCATCCAGACATGATCTAATTTTTATTTTATGAGCAGGGAATAAATAATATACCATTGCCAGCAGAGGGCAATAGAGTAAAGAAATTGAATAGGTTAGGGATTTTTTGAGATGGTCCTCACTGCAGAACACAAGATCCAGGGGGCGTGGTTGGATCTAGATCCAACTCCTCCCACCTTACATATACCTAAACCTACCCCTCTCCACCCCCTGATCCCGCACCCATCTCCACCCCTAAACCTACCAATCTCCACCCCCTGGATGTGGATCCAACCCCACCCCCTGGATCTTTGTTCTGCAATGAGGGGCTACTGGATTTTTTTCACAAACTTCCAGGAGCCAGTATGTCCACCTCACCCAAAACTTGATGTCAATATCAAAATCATCTACTTGATGATTTAATATCATTTGAAAGGGCCATGGTAAATAACCCAGTATTCATTATTTTTAGAAAGATTTCAACCCAACATTTTTACATATAGTGCCACTGCACAACAAGAAAACATTTAGCTTCAACCACTCAACTAAAAGGGATAGTTTTGGATCCCATTGCATTTCATTTATGGGCAAAAATAGCTGTCCAAACACTTCAAAATATATTATTTTATGTGAACACTGGATAAAGACATTCCCATCACTTTAACAGCA
This sequence comes from Tor tambroides, assembly GCA_021397915.2. NCBI lineage: Eukaryota > Metazoa > Chordata > Actinopteri > Cypriniformes > Cyprinidae > Tor > Tor tambroides. Next base: position 22,924 of record JAFVLL020000627.1, read on the forward strand.
GGATATATTTCTCAAAGAAACAGGTCCAAAGCAAAGAAAGAATGGAAACCACATTCTGTTTCCATCTATTATCCTTTACGTAACTCAATGAAAGCTTAATATGCCCCCTCAAACTACATTAAAATAATAGGACAGTGTGTAATAGTACAGTTTGACCTCTGTCGATCAAACAGTACAAAAACAAATTCCATGGAGACAGTGAATCCATCATTGAAAGAGGCACAATTTCATTATTTATGCAGTAAAAATAATGCAACCAGTGAATAAGACATAATTCCATAATTCTTGTTTCAATAAGAAATTAAAGTTCAATTTCTATTATGTACTTTGAGTATTATTAATTGCTCTAATTACAGTAAATAAAGTGATCTAAAAAGAGTTCTAATCTACACTATGGCTCAAAAGTGTAGCATCTGTTTATGATCCTTGATGGTCATTGGGACTTTATGTCTTAAGAGACCCCTTTGAGCCTTTTTACATTTGCATATAATTCACAGAACTGGCCCCACATTCGAGCTTAATATGGGTGCTAAACTGCAAATGGTTGTCCCCCCACTGTCAAAAAGACGCTAAACAGATTGACTATCTTTCCTCTCCATCGGACTTCAAACAAATTCCAAAAGAGAACTAAATGACCCTCAGTACCAGGCCACACCAGTGGACTACCCCCACGACATAAGATATACACACACACACACACACATTTTCTTTATTTAGACCATATTTAATCAGTTACAAAGGTATCTGGTATACGCGTGTGTTAGTAGTAGTAGCCCTTTATTGTCACTAGTCACAAGTACCAGCGAAATTAGCCATCAACCTGTCCATACATACACAACATACATGACAATGGGGGTAGACAGGACAGGAAGACAGTGGGAGTCAGTGAAAAATACAGCATAACATGAGGAAGGGGAGGAGAAAACATAACCCCCAGACTATTCTCCTTGGGGAGTACAGTGAGAACAGGAAAAAACACCTCAGCAACAAAAAGCAGTTAATCAGTACAACATAGACACACAACTTTGGTAACAGGAGGGCAGGATCCAGCTCCGGCAGACGGCCATCCGGTCCTGCAGCCAGTGTAGCGCTGGTCACGGACCCGCTTGTCAGGCTGGCGGTATAAAGCGACGGAGGCGATGGATCGGGGGATGGGAAGATGAATGCATATCTGTATATGAGTAAAGTCTGTGTGCAGTCAGCAGATGTCTGTGGAATGGGGGAGGAAAGCAAGAGCGTCTCACTGCAGTGCTCTTCCCGGGTTGTTTTCCATTCCCGGCCTTGGCCAAGGCCAGTACTGGTTTAGGGGGAGCCGAATAGATAAGATTGCAAATGTCTGTTTTGAGCGATGAGCCGTATTCCAAATTTCACGGCTACTCTCTTGTCCATACTGGTCCACAAAACCACCATCCAATTTCCTTGCAAAAGCCGTGAGCTTCTCCGCATGGAATCCATATTGCGGTTAATAGTCTCAGTCCTACGTTGACCGCCTGCCCACCGCTTCAATCAGACGGGCAGCCTTGTGAGGCTTTGGACAGCTGTTCCCGCCTTTTCTGAATTCTTCGATAACCCAGGGCAAAGCCTCTAATCCAATCAGCAGAAGACCTGTTATCATGGTTCCGAATAGGTAGATATCTTCAATGTCCTCCACGGAGAGAGTGCAGCCAGTGGGCACACGACCTCCGCCACCTCTCCCACGTGTCCACTGCAGCCAGCCGCAAAGTCCCTGCAGGGCAAACGGGTTCCCCGAATCCCAAGCTTCGTCGAGAAGATGGTGTCAATTGGCAATTAAAGACCAGTTGATCAAATCCATGATTTTTCAGTTTTGGAGATAGGTCCAGAGAGAGTCTCTCAAGTATTAGACAATAGACGAGACAAGAGAGCAAGCAGGGAAGATAACGGGGAGGACAGGGAGAGAGAAAATATGCGTCCGCCTCCGCTGAGAGCAAAACGAGTTGTTTGTATGTTTGTACAAACGTGTTGTTTGTATGTTTCCTTATTATATTAGCCTAGTTACCACTCGTTATTTGTATTAGTAAGCTCTAAACACTCACATTCAGGTGTATGAATGTATCTCTGGTTTAATATCTTAGACAGTCTCTTCTTTGATATCAAAACATCTGCTCTTTATTTTCAAACAATGGTGTATGCTTTTTTGATCGTGAAATGCATCATACTATTTTTACCGTACTGTGGGAAAATGTACACCGATTTGCCAGAACACTCATAAAACATGCAAATGAGGTGTCAAGTGGAACAAAGAAACACTTTCCTGCTGAAACTATGTGCCTTGTTATTGGTCAAACTAACCAAAATGGGTGTTACAGGGAAACCAGATAAAACTTCTCCCACACCCAAAAGGCGAAGTCTTCTCTTTACATTCGGTGCCCTGGAGACACACATCACCGTGGAAAACTCGCGACTCCCCTTTCAGGGGGAGTCCAAGCTTCTGGCAGTTTTAAGTTCAGTAACTTTGGCGATTTAACTTTGGACCAATCAACCCGTGGCTGGAATGACGAAGCTTTCACTCCTAAAGGAATTCATCAAGAATCTACGGATTATACATACACCAGGACACTTCACTCAGCACCAACAAAACCACTATGCAAGTAACCGCTTGTTAACTATTTAGATGCACTTCTAGGCTTCGACCCCTTTTAATTAAGGTGATGTAATTCTTTGATGGTTCTAACAGGTTGTGTTTTAGCTGATGTGCAAATCCTGCCATTACGCTCTCTCGGGCGCGAGCGCTCTCTCTCTCTCTCTCTCTTTCTCTCTCTCTCTCTCTCTTTTTCTCTCTCTCTTTCCATGCCTTCCTTGCGTTGGCATCTATGTTTAATGTGTGTATGTTTGTGTCTAGTTCAATGTTACATGTTCCCCTGTAGTGTAGTTTAATAAACATCCATATGTATTCACACTTGGTTGTCTGTGTCTGCCGCTCACAGAAGGTCACTTCAACATTCCGGTTTTGCTACATGCTCTATGAGCAATGTATTAGTAAGGAAATAATTTTTTTTGTGGCCAGAGAAATAATTTTCCTTAGAGTCAATAGACGATTAAAACTGTCCGTACTGCGGATGAACAAATCATTTTATTGTACTATTAATGCTACAGTTAATTCCTGAAGATGAATATATAATTGATAACAACCCGTTATGATTAATTATGTTCATCTCACTTTGAGCTAATTTGCTACAAAAGTTTGAGGAACGTAATTAATTTTTTAATTTTTTTATTTAAGAAATGAATACTTTTATTCAGCAAGGATGATCTAAATTTATCTTTACATTTTATATATTTATTTTGAATTCTGTTCATTTGAACATTCTATTCATCAAATAATCTTGACAAAATGTATCACGGTTTACACAAAAATATGAGCAACTGTTTTCATAATAATAAGAAATGTCTCTTGAAAACCAAATAATCATATTAGAATGATTTCTGAAGGATCATATGACACTGAAAACTGAAGTAAATCCCATTATATTCTTGCCATCCCAAGAATAAGTTACATTTTAAAGATAATATTACAGTTTTTCTCGACTGCTAACACACAATTCACAAAACAATTCACCATTTTCTCACAACTCTAAACACAATCTCAAAACTTCTTGAACTAGTATTCAAGAATACTAAAAATGCTTTGTACCATTATCTACCAGCAGGGGCTAAAAGTTAACAAACCTATATTTGATCCCCTGCCTACATCTTGACCCAACTATTTTACTCAAACACATACAGTCATTATAGGTTAGCAGAAAATGATTAGTTAAAAGCTCATAAACTGTAAGTCAGCGATGTAGCTGTCAGACAAAATGCAGGTGGACTCAGAGGACAAAAATGCATCAATCGTGATGCATCAATAACCATGGTACCTGTGAAATCGTGCCATGATTGGACAGGGTCAGGGCTCTTCGAATCCCTGTCAGACTAGCATTTTCCCTCAGGTTTAATTAGAAACTCTTCTCTCGGTATCCAGCATAGTTAGTCTTTCTCCTACACAACCCAGCAGGAGACAGGAAATATGATCAATACGCATAATATCAGAACTGCTCAAGTTCTAAATATATCCTGACCTGAACCTGACCACGAAACCTGTTACAGTCTGTACATGAAGCTTAGATCATTTCCTCATCCTACATTGCTAACCATTCAGCAGACCATATTTTCACAGTCATATAAATAATGAAACAACCAAATATACTACCAAGAACCCTATTGTTTAGAATCACAACCTTTGAATTTCTCTCTCTAGTAGCAATCCTTCAAAACATAAACAGCATTATTATAATAGTATTATCAATATGTCAGCTATTGATTACATGAACTTCATGAGAAAACTGTGCTTTTCTGCCCCATGATTATGTGGTTGTCTCATAGCAGAGAAAATAAATTACAATTTCACCACTGAGCTTTTTGTTCAGAGCTGCACTTCATTCTTGTCACGGAGCGATGGGCCCCTGAATCAAGTCCCATTTTCAATCCAACAAAAGCTCTATTCTCTCTAGGCTAGCAGAGTGATGCTGTTACCGCCAAGTCACATTTAGTGGAAAACAATATACGACATTCTGATTAAGACAAAAAGCTTGGGCTTAGACTCAGTGTTTTGGGTTAATAAAGGTATTGACCTACACAATGGAAAAAAACCTCTTGAGGCCTTTTAGGCCTTAACTGCACTTTCCTTCTCAAATTCAAAGGAACACAACAGAAGAATGTTTAAAGAATGTTCATGTAGCTCCTTTCCATATAACAACAGTTCAGAGTAACCACAGCTGTCAAGTGCCAAAAAAAAGGACCAAAAATACCATAACAGCAGTACATATGAATCAAGTTATTAATAATATTCAGTTAATATTATTTGCAAATTTTGTGCAAAGAAAAGCGGTATAATTTTGACGTCCTACACTATGCATAGCCTCAATATGCTACTAGTTTTTCTCAGATGACCTCTCCAGTAGGCCAACTTTAAAAACACACAAAATAAAACAATTTAATTATAAAAATGGGAGGGAATAGTTCTCCTAAACCGTTAATCATTTACTCACCATTATGTTGCTCCAAATATGTCGTTTTCATCCGTGAAACAGGGGATAACAGATGAGAAGTGACTGTCCCAAAAGTATATAAAAGTAGTCCATAAGATTCGCATGCTATATTTGTTGTCACCTGAAGTTATTAAATAGCTTTGTATCAAAAACAGACTGATATTTAAGTCGTTGTTCACTCAACATTTAATCTATTTAAATTTAGCGCGCACGAAAGCGTTTGTTTGTTTGTTTATATATGGCGCTCCACACGCCCAGGGCCGGCCCAAGCCTTTATGGGGCCCTAAGCAGAATTTTATTTGGGGGCCCCTCGGTGCCGCCAATATGACTGGTTATTGTCAAAGCTTGATT
>JAFVLL020000629.1:0-17803 GCA_021397915.2 Tor tambroides
TTCTTTTGCAATTTGCTCTTTTTCTCAATTCAGCTGCTGCAAAACAAATCAGAGGCGTTAAATTCCTTCAAACTGGAAGAATTTCCAGAGTGCACGGGCACGCAGACCAAACACGCCATAAAGTACGAACGAAAGGAAGCGAGAAAGAGAGAAAAAGAGAGGAAGAGAGAAGGGGTGGGAGGGGCGAGCGCTCTCATCCCCTCCTCCAACTCGGGCTCTATTTGAAATGGACGGCTAATTATGCTGGTGGCGTCAGAGTTCTGGCTTCCCTGTGTGGGGCGGGAGGGGAACGGCCCCCCTGTGAAACCCCAGCCCTCAGACACAGCAAAAGGGGGCAGTCAGTGAGGTAATGACCGTGTGTATGAGCGTCTGAGAGAGGGTGACCGAGAGAAAGAGAGAGAGAGAAAAAGAGTGTGCTGGCACATGGCCTCCCCCCCGATTCCCATGGCCACTGAATTCTTCCTGCCATCTTTATCTCCAGCAAACGAGTGCAGACCGATCAGCAAAGGAAAGAGGGGTCAACGCGCACACAACCGACCAGCCTATAAAAAGCACTTGCTTAAAACACTTCATTAACTATTTAGTCACTTCATCTAACATATTCCAGTAAAAAACATCTATTTAAGCACGTATTTATTTATCTATAATATATATTTAAGCACACACAGCATTATCGTATACGCAAGCTAAAATACATGGGGGGGCCGGTGAACTGCCTTAGGAACGGTTTGATTCCCTCTTCAGACCGAATAAAAATACATCATCATCAAGTATTTATCACACAAGAACTGAGTCCCCCTTTAAAGGAGCTATACTCAGGCCACCATTGCTGGCCTACGATGATCACATGAGATGGCAGACAACAACACAGAGAGAAAAAAACACTTCTTATTTTAGATCGCAGCACCTCCTGGAGCAGGTAACTCAAATACTGTGGGATTATCAGCGTCTGGGCTGAACTGGTAGTAGAACAAAGGTGCTCAAGTACCAGATCTGAAAGTGCTAACCTATTCTTTTCATCGACAAGCACTGCTACTTTTTAATAACCAAAGCAAGGCAACAGACTGAATCTCCTGTCACACACAGGAACGGTAACTGTACTGTGAAACCACTACAGATGGATCTATACTGCATGTCTAATAGTTATTTGTCATGTCTTTACAAATATGGGAAGGCTATTAATGTACACAATTCACACAAAAAGTTCTTTTTCTGTACAATTCAGTCAAATTTAGACATATATATGAAAGTCAAATCAAATAATATACTAATTGTTTTTCTCAAAAGTGCATATTAAGACACTCAAAGGGCCTCACATAATTTATTAAGTCAACTGAACTGCTTTATTATAGTGTTAATGTCTTTCTAAAGATGAAAATGCTATGTATACAATTCACAAAGAAAAAAGTTTTTTTTCTGTGCAATTCAGACAAATGACTAACAAAGGAAACGGTAAAGTAAAACCACTACAGACGGACCTTATGCTGCATATCTAACACTGTAGAATTACTGTACAATTTCATCATATAAATTATGGTCACACTTTATTTTAAGGTCCAGTTCTCACTATTAACTTTGACTTTTGCCTCAAACTCCCAATTGGCTGTTTATTAATAGTTAGTAAATTAGTTGTTAAGTTTAGGTATGGGGGTAAGATTAAGATACCTAAAACACGGTCATGCTGAATAAGGCATTAATAAATGCTTTATAAGTACAGCCAACATGCTAGTAATATGCATGCTGCTAAATAGTAATAATTGTTCCTTAAATGAAGTGTTATTACATATCCAAAAATGTTTTTTGTTGCAGAATTTATTATCAGTCTACACTGAGAAATAATAAAAATACAAGAGTCAATTTCAATGCTTCACTATATTCTTTATGAATGTGAAAAGGCTACTAATTTTCACAAAAGTGTTTTGTTTTTTTTTCGGAAAATTTCAGTCAAATCCAGACCAAATAATATATCTGGAAATGTTTTTGGTTTCCTCAAAGTGCATACCAAAAACAAAGGGCCTCGCAGAATTTATTATCAGTCTAAATTGTGAAATTAGACAAATACATGAGTCAATTGAAGTGCTTTACTTTGAGGCTAAATTTGGAGAGGCCACATGCAAATATGTGTTGTTTTGGGGCCTCTTATATAGTTGGCTTGGTTTTGAAGTGGTCAGGATCCGAGTCTGTGTGAATGTGTGGGGTGGGCTCCACAGAGACGCTGTTGTTCTATTCATCTTTCATGTCAGCATTAAAGCCATGCCTAAAAGTAGTTTACCCGCATTTTCACAGACACGTGGAGACATTCCTGCTCACTTTTTAGGGACTTTCCCCATTCTTTCGAATCCAGTCAGGTGTCAGTCAGACAGTTATTATTAAAACAGTAAAAATACAGGTGCTCCATTTATTAAGCGATGTTTAATGAAAACACTCCATCTGCAAGAGATAAATCTCCTTAAAAATATTCAAATGCAAATATCACACATCATTCCTGTACTCGTCCAATAAATTATTAACCAAGATTACAAGTTATCTGTTAATTACCTATTACAGTAAGAAAAGTGGATGACGGCACATCCAACTATGAGCATAACGTCTGGCAGCCTAATCTGCTAAAACTCTTCACAGGAGTACAGTAGAAGATCTCAAAGATATAGCAGCACCATTCATACGGTAACCACACACACAGAGGAACCGAAAACACAATAGATTACGCTCGTATGGTGTTTAGGTACACAGTGTACCGCAGCCAGCCCATGTGCCCCTCATTAAAGATATCAAACACATTTTAAAGTCATCACAGGGGCCCAACGCAGGTCCAGACAAGAGACTCAGCTCACATCTTGATGGTGGCAGAACTGCCTGCGTCAATCGCTAATCTCTCCACACTGACGCACGAAAACTCGGGACCACACACCAAGTGAGGTACACTTACACCTCACCTGCATTCGCAGACCTCAGAGCCACGTGGTGACAGGAGGAGGCAGGTGACACTGGCAAACAAGAAGTTGGGGATATTTGAGACCAAAAGGTCTGTTTGGAGTCACAGGGAAATTATAATTAAGATGACTTTATTCCACTGTCTGGTGCGGTTTTTTAAAGGGTAATATGAGACATCTGATTCACATCGAGGCATCAATTAAGCATAAATCAGTGAGGTTAATCAGAACAAAACAAGAAATAAACTCATTTAAATAGAATTTGGAATAGAAGAGACACAAAAGTAGCAAGAGAGAAAACAAGATGATAAATAGCGTCCGTGGTATCATCAAAGCCTGAACTCGCTGATGCCAGTTCTTATCAGCCTGGGAGATGGATAGAGAGAGAGAGAGAGAGAGAGAGAGAGAGAGAGAGAGAGAAAGAGAGAGAGACAGGGAGAGAGAGGGAGAGAGGGAGGGAGGGAGAGCATTGAAAATTTAGAGTCACCACATCAGAATATGCCCAGCTGTGTGTGTGGTCCTTTTATGTTCAACACTATATGTCTCAACCCTAATTGAATAAACGATTTTCCTAGAACACAACATAATCAAACAGCAAAACATCTGACATGCAAGAGTCGGGCAATATTTGACTATTACAGATTAATGTTACACAAAAGCTGAATAGCATCTCAAAACATACTGCACCACATGCACATATATAGTATTCTACATTTTGCTTTAATTTACGTTTATATTAGCATATTTGATAAAATATATATATATATATATATATATATATATATATATTAACATGAAGGTTAAGTTATATGTGTAGGAAAATATTAAACATCTTCTATACTTTTAACGTAGAAAACCTAATCGATCTAAAAAGCTCGTTTTCATGTTAATATCGAATGATATCGATTTTTAAATAATACGATATCGATTTTTAAATGACTCGGGATGCCTATGAAGATTTATAAATGGTTACTAGTAAGAGGAAATTTAAAGTTACATCGGAAAATAGGTCAGCGATTTTTTTTTCTAGCTAAGCTTTGCGACCTCAGTTCATAAATACATAAACTCGTAATCAATAATTGATATAATCATGGGTCTATTGTTTATGCCTAACCAAACGCGACAAATGCACTTCATACTCCTACAGCAAGAGCACTACAAATAACGAAAGAGTTCTGCCTTTGACAACTAATCAATTTTAAAAACCAACACCACAACGTTAAACCAAAACTGCAGAGCAAACAGAATCTTTCCGTTCCCACCTGCGTTTATTTCGATCCATATTTCTGTAAAACGACTTAAACGCAAGTTATATGTGAAGAAAAAGACAAGACAGAGTGAAATGGCATTAATTTGTTTTAATCAGCCATTTAACCGGGCTCTGTAACTGAATAACGAAATAAACCGCCTTTTCTAGAGTCTCACATCTATATTTCCCAAAAACGTTCATCTGTTTGTTTATTGTTTTGGGTTTAATTGTTCCTGTCTGGCGCAGGTTTAGCAGCCAATTCCGTCTTCACGTTAAACTTACCTACTAAGCTGAACTTTGCGTTTGCTAACTTCATAAACTTCTAAAGTCACACAAAAAGTGCTAGTAAACAATAAACGAGGTGAAATCTAAAAAGGAAGGCAGACTAACTCCTCTCTCGTTACTAAGCAATAACGTCTCGGTCCAGCACAGCGCCACCCGTGTAGCGCGACACACTTCTAAACACAAAATTATTTCAGCAAACATACTATCTAAATCTCTTCGGCACAAACTATTCCCAAAACATCCCGGAGATGGAAAGGAGCGGGAAAGAATCGGGAAACCTAAGGGCTCCCGTTGCCAAAGTGGCCGCATCCACCTTGACCGTGATGGTTGATCGATGGGAATTGAACAAAGAGGATCAATTTCCGATCAGCGCGAGAGCCGCTTTAATCAATGGGCACCGAACCCGGCGAAAGCGCCGACGCGAGAGCAACGCGCCAGCCTCTCAGCGCGACGCTCCCCGGGACCGGCTCACCGGCACACACCGCGAGTACAAAGCGAAAGGAACCTGACCTGGAGCTGCTGCAAATCAAAGCGTTTCCAATATTGAAACATCGATCCCGCATTGGCCGCCATCTTGAGACATATTGAGACGGAATGAAAGGCTGATAGAGAGAGCGCGAGAGGGGCTGGAGTTCAGCGCGAGAGAGAGAGAGCGAGAGAGAGAGGCGCGCGCAAAACACGGAGCGGAGCGGATCGAACGGCGCGGGCGCGCGCGGAACGGAGTTATCGAACGAGCGCCGACCTGCGATATTGAATAGGGCTACTGAAAACAATTATTGAGAGCGTCCTCAATAAAAGGCAGAAAACGCGGGATGGAGTTTCCACGTTCATTCGAGCTCCCCGTGGCGCAGGAGCGGGAGGGGGATGCTGGATACGTTTTCATCCGTTAAAAGAAGAGAGTTTATACGGTTATTGATTTTTTATTATCACTATAGATAGATATTACGAGACGCTGATCAGATCTGACGCGAGCAACGCGAACGCAACGCGCCGCTCGAGTGTTTTTATGAAGAACCTTCTGGCCTGTTGTTGTATTCGTACACCTGATATATTGATTTCTGATTTGTTTTTAGTTTTAATCCTATTGAATATACATCATATGCTCTTGTGTGTAATGTTTTTGATGTTGGTCGTCTACATGTCCAGCTACTCTCTGTTTGTACTCAAAAACCAATACATCTATTATATTGATTTTATGGGCATTCTTGCGTGAAGACTGTGGACACGGCGATCGATAGCGTAAAACGAAACACAATCTAACTGTTCTCCATATATATACTGCACGAAGCGATATGCATTTTAAATGGTTATGGACGGTGTTTAAGATGGAGGCATTAGATGATTTGATATTATAAACCCTTGTCCGGTCGATTCCTGATGAATTGTAAATGCTGCTTTTGAACTTGAACTTGGAGAACAGCGCCCTCTATTGTATGTGTGTAGTATCGCCTCACCTCATTGTTTATGATACATGGTGATGATCCAAAGTAATCGTATTGTCACAATTTTTGATGATAACCAATCATCGTTTAGCATACAGTGTTAATTGCTGGACAGTGATTACGATGATTACATAAATACATAATTTATTAAGTAAAATTATTATTATTATTATTATTATTATAAAATTTGTGGTAAAAATTAAATACTACTTAGCCAGTGATTATACTATTAAATTATTTTAGAATATTTTAGAAGAGGATCAAAACCTTTCATCAAAGTTGTCCTAAAACCTAAAACCAAAATGCGTTCTTGTCTTAAGACAACTTTGATGAACTTTTTTGATCCACTTCAAATGCTGACTACTATATATATATATATATATATATATATGTGTGTGTGTGTGTGTGTGTGTGTGTGTGTGTGTGTACTCATGCATACATACAATTAGTGATGTTAAATCATGAAACTGATTATGCTCATTTCAAAATAGATTACTTATTTTGTAAAACTTAATATGATTATTTTTGCATTGTGTGTGGGTGTGTGTGGGTGAACTGTGCACACAAACACATATATAATAAAATATTAATATTAGATATCATTTCACTCTTTCTCATATGTGTGTGTGTGTGTGTGTTCATCCACAGTTAATATGTGGTGAATCTTTTTCTCTTTTACTGTTTAAAGGTAATACGCTTAATACACTGTCAAAAATGGTGGAAACAATGCATAGAAACCATCAGTTTTCCCATCCATTTACTTGTCACAATAATAATATTGGTAATTTCTACTTGCTTTTATAAGCTTTCAATTCAATTTCAATACGGGTTGTCACTTTGACTACTTTGATTGTAATTCAACTTTATTGTCATTGTGCAAAGTCCACAACAAATAAAATACAGTTAACATCTAACATGTGCTTAAACAGTAAAACAACATTTAAATAAGAATTGTGTTAAATAAGAAAACCGCAGAATGTACCAAAGTGCTGTACAATACAATATGGTACAAAAATACAAAGAAAAACAATACAGTTAAATACAATAATAGAAAAACATATATCTAATCTTATTAGAAAAAGAGATAAAAACATTTTTTAATTTTTTTTTTGATCTGAAAACATTTTTTGGTACCATGCAAAAAAAAAAAAAAAGAGTATGTATAAGTACACCAGGAGTTATGTTAGAAAATCAACAATGATCATTTTAACCTTAATTTATACCACCAGATTCCTGAGTCACCAGTTCCATCAGCCCTGACTCTCACCCTCACCACCGCACACAGACACTTAAAGAGAGAGGATGGGGGTTTCAGTTCAGACCCGCAGGGTGGAGTGAGAATTGGAAGCTGGGAGAGTCCCATGGCTCCTCGTAAGTGCTCCTCCCCTCGGTTCCCCTCACTGAGACACCAGGGGAGCTGCGCAGGAGAGCCGGTCCCACTGGCGGTTTGTTTTTTCAGGCCCACTGGAGCCTCTGAGCACCCAGCCCCCCTCTCTCCACCCAGGCGTGTGCACACCTCATGGGAGCACAATTAAGAGCTGTCTCTCCTGCCTGCCGAGCTGTGGAGGACTCCCTCCTCTACCCTTCCCCTTTTTTAATCAAATAAGCCTCCTCTTGAGGCTAGTCCTCGTTTAAAAAGTCGGCATGCAGGATTAGATTTTAATTATGGAGATGCAAAGACATGGCAAATGAACATAATGAAGAGACAAGCAGAGATGTGAGGAGGGCATTGTTCTGGGGATGTGTGTTCATGACTGTTTCCACATGCACACCTGGACCTTATATTTAGTCATAAACAATAAATCTTTACCATAAATACCCATGTACAACATTTGAAATGTAAATTGCTTGCGTATTATGTAATATATAAGTCTATGAAGTTCGAACTATAGTTGTGCAGGTAATATATTTTTTAGTGGAGGATTATAAAAACTTGTACAACTGGGTGAACTGCTCCATCTGCAGGCAAACAAACTACAACTGAATACTGTTATCATATTTTTATGACACATACTTCAAACAAAATGTAAAACTTCTAAAAATATAAAAGTATATATACATACAGTATAAATGACATTTGACATATGTTTATATATGACATTTATAAACATAAAATGCACCCGGCTTATACTTATATATGAACATTAAATAAAATAAACATTAAAAATATATATTTTTAAATATTTTATTTTAGCTGTTGTTGAGTTTAAGTTAAAGTACTAAAATAATTCAAAATAAATTAAAACGTAAAACTTAAAATTAATAAACTATATATACATATTAAAAATGCTAAAAATCACAAAAATACACAACAAACTATAACTAAAATTAAATTGAAATTAGAAAATATCAAATTTAAATGTAAAAAAAACTTTTTAAAAATCTACATAAAATTCAAAATATTAACAAAAACTGACAGCTTATCAGTGATAATATAATACTAAAACACACACAAACACATAAAGGAATTTTAAAAAGTCTTAAGTACTTGATCTTTCGTATTTGTTTATTTTTAGAAAAAGAACAGGCCTGACACATACACACAAAACTTGTGGAAATCTACACATATATGTCCATAGACATTTTAGCAGAGAGATCAAAACGTGGCCCAATTACCTCACTTTACCATAAAGAACAATGAGAGGAACATCAAATATGACTAAAAATAAAGAGATCGAGGGCAGTGTATCATCATCACTGTGTTGTCATATTAAGCAGCATGTATTTACAGGCCTGTCGAGGTGTGATGGAACCATATGGCTAATGTGACTGACAGTAAGAAGCAGCTGTAGGAAGCTGACACTTCCCTGCCATGCTCCCGATCAGTTGTGTTATTGCTAGCACACATAAGCAGACCTTGACTCCTTCTCGCCCCCCACCTGCCAGTCACACACCTAACATGGGCACGCTCCCTGTCGTGACCACACACACACACACACACACACACAATGCCAAGCACACAGATCACAGTGACATTCCAAACATCCCATGGTGCAGTTCTTCTCCACAGTTCTTTTGGCCAGTGTTCGTTCAGTTGTCTGTGAGGACACTGCTAAAACAAGCTTTACACAGCCTGGATAGCTGGACTGATTATTTACGGCAGTCTGACAGCACATTACTTGGCTGTTTGTAAGAGCACATTTAAATCTGGCAAGCACGGGATGACTGGCTATATTTGTAGCTCTGAGAATGGTTTTTGTTCAGTCTGATTGTTCGCAACAGATAATGGGAGACAAAGTAGAAACAATTTGTTCATAAGAGTTGCATGCCAAATTAAAGCCAAGGGCTTGACTGCGCTCATATGTTAAGATGACTGGATTCAGATGGATGAGTTCCATATGTGTATGTTCCAATAATGTGCAATCATTTTGCCCTGTACATACAGATCAATCAATTAGAATTCACAACCTTCTTCATACATAAAGATTTTGAGAGAGAAGTCCAGCCTCACATATGTTTTGGTGTTGCTTATATACACATGTATTTTCATTGCAATTATACAACCCCAATTCCAAAGAAGTTGGGACGTATGGTAAAGTGCAGTAAAATCAAAAATCTGAGATTTGCTAATTTGCTTTTATTTAATTGACAAAAGTACAAAGAAAAGATTTCCAAAGTTTTCACTGACTAACGTAAATGTATTTTGTAAATATGAACAAATTTTGTTTTTGAAAACTGCAACACCTTCCAAAAAAGTTGGGACAGAGGCTAAATAAAAGTGAAAAGATTATAGTATATCCACGTTAAACTGTTCTGAAACAGTTCACACTAAGCAAGTGAAGTGGTAATAGGTCAAGGTATCATGTTTGGGTATAAAAGGAGCATTTCAGTCTTTGCAAGCAAAGCTGGATCATGTCTCATCACTTTGTGCCAAATTTCACAAAAGAAAAGTGTCAAACAAATCAAAAATCACATTTCGCGATGCAAAATTGCAAAGAATTTAGGTCTTTAACCAAGTTCCATATATAATATTGTGAAAAGATTCAGGGAATCCACAGGACTCACAGCACATGTAGGACGAGGCAGGAAACCTCAGTTGAATGTGCTTGACCTTTGAGCCCTCAGATGGCACTGCATAAGAAACCATAATGCTGCGGTGTTAAATATAGCTACATGGGCTTAGGAGTACTTCAGAAAACCACTGTCATTTACCGCAGTCTGCTGCTGCATCAAGAAATGCAACTTGAATCTCTGTTACTCGAGGGGAAAGCTATACATCAATTCTATGCAGCGATGCTGCCGGGTTCTCTGGGCCAGAGCTCATCTCAGATAGTCAAAAACACAGTGAAAATGTGTGCTGTGCTCAGATGAGTCCACATTTCAACATCTTTCCAGGACAAATGGATTTCAAGTTCTCAGTCCCAAAGACCAAAGGGACTGTCCAGATTTTCATCAGCGACAGAAGCAAAAGCAAACATCTGTCATGGTATGGGGGTGCAGCAGAACAAACAGCATGAGTGACTGGCATATGTGCGAAGGTACTATTGACATGGAGGCATATGTTGGGTTTGTACAGAGATATATACTGCCATCAAGATGATGTCTTTCATGGGAAGTCCATGGTTGTTATATCAAGACAATGCCAGCTCTCCTTCTGCATGTGCTACAACAGCATGGTTTCGTAGAGACAGAGTGAATGTGTTAGACTGGCCAGCAGATCTGTCTCCTATTGAAAATGTATGACCAGTCATGAAAAGGAGAATTAGACAACGACGATCACAGACTGCTGAGCATCTTAAGTCTTGTACCAAGTGAGACTGGACAAAAATTTTGCTTGCAAAACTTTAACAATTAGTATCCTCAATTCCCAAACAATGAAACATTGTAATTAAAAGGAAGGTTGATGTGACACAGTGTTAGACATGCCTCTTTCCCAACTTTATTTTGAGTGTGTTGCAGCCATCAAAATAAAAATTTGTTCATATTTACAAAATACATTTACGTTTTTCAGTGAAAACTTTGGAAATCTTTTCTTTCTTGTCAATTAAATAAAAGTTAAAGACAATGAACAAATCAGAGATTCTTGATTTTATTGCATTTTACAAAATGTCCCAACTTCTCTGGAATTGGGGTTGTATATTAAATGAAAATATGTAATTGTAATGATGCAATAATCAATTAGCCATTTAATGGCAGTTTCTCATTGTGACAGCTTACTATTTAGTGAGACAATATAATACACCACCACTGGGGCATGTTGTCACAAAAGGTCAGCATGTGCTTAATGGACTGTATCTTTATTCTTCGGCAATAATTAATATATAATAATAATAATAATAATAATAATTGACAAATTAATATATATATATATATATATATATATATATATATATATATAGCAACATTTTTATGCATTTTTAAAATAAAACTAAGAAATATTCATCAGAATGTGACAACTAGCCCCAGTCTCACCCATGCAAAGACTGTCCAAAATGAAACACAGACACACACACACACACACACACACACACACACACACACACACACAAAATAAATAAATAAATAAATAAATACATAAATTAATTAATTAATATACCCCAGCATCTGTAAGACTGGTTTTGTGGTCCAGGGGACATGTATATATTATGTCCCATACAAATATGTATGTTTGTGCATGTTATGTATATTACAAAAAAAGTATAAACATACCAATTTTTTTGCATATATGTGCTTATAATAAAATTGCATATATAAATAAGCATATATTGTAAATAAAGCATATACTGTTGACATTTATGATTGGTACACATAATACTATTTAAAAATCATCATATAGATATTATTAACATTACAAATTTTACTATGAGGATTTTTTATGTTAACTATCTTCATCTACCCAGAGAATGTATGTATGTGAAAATTATATATCACCTTATAGGTAACCTATATGGCAATATCACTCTTGATACAGGGCAACATATCATATATCATATATATTACATTTCTGTTATCCGTTACACCCAATTTATCATCCTTTCTAAATCTGTGCTAAACTATCGTGACATCTAGTTTCTCAAATTCATTTTTCCAGAATCTCTGAAACTTTTTGCACTGGATGAACCCTTGTGAGCCCTGTCTGCTCTCTAAGCCTCCTGGCTGTGAAAATCAGTCTTGTAAGCTGGTCAAAAGTGTCTCTACTGATCACCAATGAAACAAGGGCATCAAATCATTAAAGTAATCCATGTAGCGGAGACAAAACGTCAACATCTGACCAAACGCACTGATGTGAGAAGCTAGCCGGCTTCACACTGTCTTTAAACGACACATTAGAAGTGTAGATGAATCTTAAAAGGTTAGGATGCTCCAAATGATCCCAAGATAGCAGAGCCCACAACTCTGATCGCATCTGTCTGTAACAATAACTGGGGGGTGCAAGGGCTGGGTGATTCTCTATATGGCAAGTATTCTTGTATTGTTCCTCCTCCTTTGTCTAAACATAGAACAGTTGGGCCGTCAAGCCAATTGTGCCAATATATAGCTGGAAACCAACGATGTCTGAGTGTCCCTCAGGCTTTTGAGACCAAGAACAGAGTAAAGAGAAGCTCTTCACAATGGTAGGCCTGCGTCTCTTTGCTTTTGGACTCTTTAACACGGAAATGCTGGTGCAAGTGAACGGTGTTGTTCTTCAGACTGAGAGAATGTCTTATTTTATGTTAAAAAGTACATCTATGGATGGATTTATATATTTGTATCTTTAAAATTAGACCATTTTTATTAGTTTTGCTTCTATGTACCTTGATCTTTGTCATGAGAACAACATTGTTTTCATTTTAGTAAGGTTTTCACTGGGTGAATATCATTGTCTGTTCCATTTTGTGTTGACTAAATGCAACTAAATTTGTGATGTACTTGAATCTTTTTGAGAGTTCTGTTTTGTGCCATAGAGGGTCATGTAATTTCTGCATGAATTTTAAACTTTTATGTGCTTCAGAATTGCAGTTAAAAAGCATAAGGCTGGAACGAAATCATCTAAACCACTTTTGCTTGCTTTCCAGGCACCAAAGAAGGCCAAGAAGAAGGAAGCTGCCAGCTCCAACGTGTTTAGCATGTTTGAGCAGTCACAGATCCAGGAGTTCAAAGAGGTTGGTCATTTCTAGGATTAACTTATACTTAAACATTTTACTCTAGCATATTTTTAGGTACTTACCTCTGAAAATCTGAATGCTCCTCCAGGCTTTCACCATCATGGACCAGAACAGAGATGGCTTTATTGACAAAAACGACCTGAGGGACACATTTGCTGCTTTGGGTGAGTGAAGCCACACTGAATGACTATATACAGTGTAAATACTGGAGACTCTGAAGCTAGGTCTCTGATACTTAAAGGTGTTTATCCTACTAACAAGTATATTGTTTTAAGGATTACAGTGGCCTCTCTTTAGACCGCTACTGAATGCCGTGAAGCCTAAATGCGATTACAAGCTGTCACAGATTTAGATGCAAATGTCATCATTCAATTAAACTTTTGATAAATGCATATAAAGCAGGGTAGAAACATTTGAGGCCACTAGTAAAAATGCTTTATTTTGCTTTTTTTATGTATCTTTTTTAAAATATATAAATGTATCAATTTTAGAAAAAGTTTCAACTTTAATTTATTTTATTTTATTTTTCAAAATCCTAAAACCTCCCTTTTATTTTCAGGTTTAATTATAAAGGTTTTATATAAAAACTGACTTTCAGTGTGGCCTTTAATGTGGACATTAATGTAATTTTCACTTCAAAATATGCCAATGCCCCCGGCCTTGTAATCTGTTATCATAACTATTTAATTGCATTGAATATCTACGAACATTCCAGTTAACTCTCACTCCATTTGAACTATCAGAGGAAGTGGCGCTCTGTATTAATGTATATCTCTGTATGTGCATGTTTGGCAGGACGTCTCAACGTTGGCAACGATGAGCTTGATGAGATGCTAAAGGAAGCCTCCGGCCCTATTAACTTCACCGTCTTCCTCACCATGTTTGGAGAGAAGCTCAAAGGCAAGGATCAGATTGATCAGAATTGAAATGATAATCATGCTAACGAAGTGCAAATAGCTGCAGAACCCAGCAGATATCAGGCACACTGCATACTGATATCTGAATCATATAGTTGAGCATCAGAAGCTTGGATTTTGAATGCCACTTCCTCAAGAAATGACATGTATTAGAGTATATAATTCCAGAATAATCAATAATCTGTTACCTTTCTGTGACTGACAGGTACAGACCCTGAGGAGACTATTCTCAATGCCTTTAAGATCTTCGACCCAGAGGGCACAGGAATCCTTAAAGGAGAAGAGTAAGTAGATTTATGCAAATGTAAAAAAGGTTTCAGCACATCAGCGACTTCCGACTTGAAACAATCTCATTGAAATGCACAGCTTTTAATATATTTCTTGGGATTCTCCTCACAGAATCAAATATCACCTTATGTCCCAAGCAGACAAATTTACTGAGGCTGAGGTACTAGACTTTCCTTTCTATCTGTCTGAGATAGTGCCAGTTCAAAATTTAATTTTAAAATAAATCATTTAACTGTACTATTTAATATCAAAATATATAACAATTGTTGAATGGATTTTAATCATGATTTTTCTAAATTTACCTAGGTAAACCAGATGTTCACAAACTTCCCCTTGGATGTGGCTGGCAACCTGGACTACAAAAACCTGTGCTACGTCATCACCCACGGAGAGGATAAGGAACAGGAGTAAAAACTACATTTCCCATGTTTCTTCATGTTTGTTCATGTCCATTTGTGTTGCCTTTTGTCAATAAAGAAATAAAAAATCAAGTCTAGTTATAGTTGTAACTTGTTCAGATAATCATAGACTTTTCAAATAAATAAATATTTTCCCCATAAATTTTTATTTAAAAAAGAAATAAATCAAAAAGTCAAAGCAAAATACTAGCAATCATGTTTTAGGTCTCAATAACGTAAAACATTACCAACAAACACTTCTTTCTTAACACAACAACAAGAAAAAGCCCAAGATTCGGAAAGATTTCACTCCCTCCCAAGGGGATTACAAAAGCTCAAACGCAACAATAAGCTTAAAGCCACACTGGCGTGTTGAACGGTGCTCTGCGAACAAGGTCAACAGGGCCTTTTGTGTCTCTCCGGCTATTCACTGCCTCCCTATTAATAGCAGCCCTTGGTGCGTTCTACCATTTGGGGTTTTCAGCGAGTCAATGATAGGCTTTATGAATAAAAACAGGTGAGTAGAGGTGTAAACACAATTCATTGTGGTAGACGTTGCATTTTCTATGCAGACAAAGGGTTGAATTTGGTTTTAAAGTTCTATTCTAGTCTATTTTTTGCTTGCTGTGAGTTTTGAGACGGGAATTGTTTTTATACAAAGCCATGGCTAAGGCTGCTATATATAATTATGTGCATGAGGGTCATTATAGGTCATCAATCAGAAAACAAAAAGGAAATGACAAGAAAAATGGGGCCTTTTTTTGTTTTCTGGAAAGTCTTTATAACAAAACATTTATTTTCAGCTTGAATGACTGCGGTATTAAATCATTATTCATGCCACACAAAAACCATTAAGAAGTGAATAGTGTCAAGAATGCTTTTTTTTTTTTGTATAATCAAGTATCATCTTTGTTGATTAATTAACCTAGACAGCCTGCCCATTCAAAATCCTCACTTTTACTACAGTACAATAAAAGAAATGAACTACAGTATAACCAGATTTTCATAACTTACACTTTTACTCTTACAGGCTACTGAATACATCAAACCAATAGCAAAATAGCTAGTTAGCCATCTTTTAAGCAAACTCACATTCACTCCGACTTCATTCTGGTAAGTAACGCCCACTTTTCACCATCCAATCATTTCCTAATAGCTAAAATAAAGGCCAGCCCTTGAAATACATCACACTGTGGAAGTAAAACGGGTTGTGAATGGCAATAAAAACATATTTTTGACAGGTAAATACAGTGATTGCAAAAGGTAGAAAAAATGAGCATAAAATACAAGTAAATAAAATAGAAAAGATCAGTGCCACTCTTATCATACTCATAATACATTGATGGATCTGTCCTTCAAAGCAACAGACAGGAGATAAAGACCTTGTGGTCACAAGTGTTGTTATTTACTCTCCATACCCAACAGAGTCCGGCTTCTCTCTGTCTGAGGTAAGAGGAGAGGAGGGTCTGGCAGCGCCAACATTTTTAGCACTGCCTGTTAGCATGAAGTCCGCCAGGAGATCTATTCCAGAACCGGAGTCCAACAGAGTATCTGGGCAGAGCGACAAAAGGAAAGAAACAAAAATAAAGGGAAATTTGTTGCATAACCATGTGTCTAAATACAAGCAGTTGGCTGTATATTTCTAGTCCTCTGATGTCATTTTGTATTCTTAAAAGCAATCTATCCCCAAGAAACCTCAAAGTCATTACTAAATAATTGCAACACACACTAACCTCTCTGGCAGCAACAGCTTATGCCATGAGATCATAATGGTGCTCTGGAATCCAACCGCTCTCTAGTTAGAACTTATAACTGGAAATCTAGATTAATATTAATCCATAATTCTCACCATGAATGCCGATCATGTGTTCTAGAATGAGAACCCTCTCGGCCAGAATCTTTAGCGCTTCCCTCAACTGCTGCACCTGCAAGAATGTGAGGGTTTAGCATGTGACAATAAATCATCATAACTGCACAATCAAAAACTCCAAAACCATCACAATTTTTTAGGCACCAGCCTTACCTCTGATGGAGTCTCTCCCAGCTCACCTTTAGGACCCGGAACACCCTATTCACAACATTAGAAAATAAGAATTAAGTGAATTTTATTATAATACATTTACAAATAAATATATAACCTTAATTATAAAAACTGATTTAGAATATAAATGCATTCATTTATTAAAAATTAGAAAAAAAATATTGATAATAATTGGCAAATAAAACAAGCAAACAAATGAATGAATGAATTGTGAAAATAGAAATCCAGTCCACTGTGCGCACTCACAGGCTGTCCTTGCTTTCCTGTTATTCCAGGTGGACCCTTTGAAAATAGAGTAAGGAAATCTAATTAGCTCAAATAAAAACAAACATTTATTTTATCCAAAATGAAAAATGCATCAGATTCGGATGCAATTTATATCTAAATGTAGGTCTTACTCTTTCTCCTGGATCTCCTTTGGGTCCCCTGTCACCTGGTGTGCCTGAAAAGCTTAAGGCAGCCTATGATAAATATGAATTAATTGGTATACTGTGCCTTGCACATCTATACATGTTGTCCAATTATTTATTCCATACATATTGTAAATGCATAGCATAGAGCACATCAGATAGATAGATAGATAAAATGACTTACATTTTTCCCTGGAGCACCTGGGTGTCCAGGTGGTCCGGCAGGCCCTGTTCAGCATGTATGGATAGAAGATTAAGTGTGTGAAGAAATGGCTGGGCAGTACAAGATGGTGCTGTTATGTATGCTCTGATATTCTAGCGTACCTGGTGGACCAGGAGGGCCGGAGGGCCCAGGAGGACCAAGAAAAGCCTGCAGGTCACGATAGGCAGCAAAGTCACTATCTTCATCTGCAACATGTAAGATATGATCATACTGAGGTGAAAACAAATCAGATGTATTATTAAAATTGTAACTCGTGCAGCTGTACTGCTGTTCTGTTCAGTAGGATTTGGTGCTCAGGTTCTGCTTTGGGTTATCCAGACTCATGCTGCTTCACAGACAGCTAACTAGTGCTGGGTATCGAGTTCGATACTTTTTAGGCACCGACCGAATTGCCTCGATACCACCGAGTATCGAAAAACGTCTTGTCGTTCGGTACTAAATTTCGATACCTAAGGGGTTAATCTCATTAACGTCAGTGAGGCAATAAACCTGCAGCACTAGGTGTGTTTGACTATAATTGACGCGGCGCTGA
>JAFVLL020000631.1:0-25967 GCA_021397915.2 Tor tambroides
TCGGACTGATTGCACATGAGATTCAGAGCGTGGTCACGCTGAAGGCGTTCCCATAGCGTTTTCGGACGCAGCTCGAGTTCCTGGAAGGGAACTCTCATTTTATCACTCTAGATTTGAATTTTACATTTTAAATTTCTACTTTCAATGTCAAAAGCAGTCTTTTGGGATGTGCAGTGCAATTTATTTGGTCAGAGTGAATCCCAGTTTGCAGTTTATTTTACTTTTGTAATGTTATATATTTCTGAGTGAAACAGGAAAAAAAGTAGCTTGACATTAAACTCATTTTAGCTGTTCTTTCTTTCCCTGGAAATTAAACCCTGAACTTGGTATCGCTAACACTATGCTCTACTGTTTGAGATGCAGGAAAATGTATGTGTAGCTGTTTGCATATTTGCTAACATTATCCAATAGCCTGCATGGCCTAAGTGTCAGCAGTGTAGGAAATTTGTTTCAAAGTAAGTTATTTTTTAAGATTACTAAGACTATTATATAAAAATGAATATGCTATATGAAGATTATTATTGGGAATAACATGCACCGATGAATCATTTAAAATAACAGGAACGTGTATTAAGAAAGTATTTCAAAAATAGCATAAACTGAAATTTTGAAATCTAAAAAAACGTTAAAGAGAACACAGTATTTGTATATGCATTCGAAGATTTCAAGTTTATTCGCTTCACTAAACTTAAACAAGCATACAGTGAGGCAGGAACTCTATCACTCTAGATTTGAATTCTACAGTTTAAAATTCTAATTTTAAAATGTCAAAAGGAGCTTAGCAGTGCAATTTATTTGGTCAGCGTAAATCCAAATTCATAGTTCATTTTACTTTCCTAATGCAACATATTTGTGAGTGAAAAAGCATGTTCTATGAGAAAAAATGAGCTATTTGCATATTTGTTTACATTATCCAATAGCTTGCATGGCCTAAGTGACGTCAGCGGAAAAGTAAAGTCGTTTCAAAGGAAGACTATTCTATTGTACTTTTATGTGAAAATTGCTATTTGGAATAACATGCACTGATGAATAATTCAAAATAAGTTTAAGAATGTGTATAAGAAGGTAACTCAATAAACTAAACTGAAAATGTGAAACAAAGAGAAAACAAAAATTGAATTGAGCTCATTAAATTGAGCTCTAACAGTGGGCAAAATAATTTGCTATGTGACTTTTTAAGCCAGTGCAAAGAAGGATCCTGGTCAGCATATTACTACCCTCAAGGTCCCTCGTGTCCCAGCTAATCCTCTTGCGATGAGAGCATCTTCTCCCCCTTTGCCGCTGATGTGAGGAAGAAAGAGACAGTGACAGGGGTCACCTCAAACTGAGATTAGGGCTGGCAGCTTATTGAGTCTCGCAAACACTGAGC
Source organism: Tor tambroides (assembly GCA_021397915.2). Taxonomy (NCBI): domain Eukaryota; kingdom Metazoa; phylum Chordata; class Actinopteri; order Cypriniformes; family Cyprinidae; genus Tor; species Tor tambroides. The sequence goes on from JAFVLL020000631.1 coordinate 1,370, forward strand.
CCTATCCTGCCGGAGAGATGTCCCTCGTTCGGTTCTGGTAATTCCTTTCTTTCCAGCTGTGGTAGTTCTCTCAATCACTGTTGTGGGCTGAGCTTGAAACAGAGGCCTATGGAGTAAGCGAGATGAGAACATGCATTAGATTGAGGATTTAGGACATTTAGAAACAAATTCTGAAGGAAGTACAACCTTATTTTTTAAACACCTAGTTCAGTAATGCATAACTACAAGATTGTGAGTGTATTATTTAGAGGTTAGTACAAAAATATAGCATTTTCCAAGTATTGAATGTTAAATAATGCAAAGTACATTGAATATTTAGATTCAAAACAATAATTGCTTTATTTTTGTGTGTAAACCATCTATAATTTTTAAATAGTACATGTACCAAGTACATGAGATATTTTTTTCCCTCTAATTAACAATTGGACAAGTGTTCTCTTAGAAAGATAATTAATCAAATTAACAAACCCAAAGCAGAAATAGACTAATTAGCAAATGTTAAGACATTCACACTCTCTTACGAGACTAATTTGATTAATGCCACGTTTTCTTCTCAGATTTAGACAAAACATCAGATCAATTAACTGCTTGAAAAGACACTCAACATCTGTCCTATATTAGCTTTGATTTCAAAGCAGTCAACCTTGAAATTTTCAACATTTGATCAAGAGTCTTTCAGAGCTTAGAGCGAGAGTGAAGTAATCTCGGAGTGCAGCGAATTACTGTTATTTTAAAGATAATTTTCTTTTACAAAGTCTCATTTCATTTGTAGTCCAAACAGACTTCATGACAACTTCACAATTACTTTATGAACTGCTTAGTGAGTGCCAGGCTTAATTAAGCCTAATTATTAAAGGCATTAACTTGTTAACGCCTCTAATAATTAGCAACAAATGTTCAGCAAGCCTTAGCCACAGTAATTTTGTTTTTATTTAATAATGTTTGTTGAATGAATCAGGTTTATTTAGTTATATTAAATGTTACTACTTGGATCACATGTTGTACGATTTAGATATATATCATCGATCCCGACTTGCACTTAATTCAGATTGTTGTTCACTGAGAAATGAATCTGACCTCATGAATCAGATCTACCAGAGAGGTCTGCTAAGCTTGTGCTAACACAATAGAGGTTACAAAGATCAGGGATAATGTCAGTGAAGGGCTGGAGTAAAGACTCTCAAAAGCCAGCCCTTGCACCGAGCCCTTCCTAGGAGGGGTCAGAAGAGCTGTTAAAGGTCACAGTCCAAGAACTTATCGGTTTTATTATATGTTTAAACTGAAATATCCACTAAACTCACCAGAACCCTTTACATTCTTGTCTCATCATATAAGGTTGTATACTGTAGGACTACTGTCAGTAAAGATTATTTATTGTATGCATTTGTTGTAGGCTACTAACTCAATCCAGCATGTCATCCAGAAAACATATAGCTTATGTAAATTATACGTAAAATAAAGGGGTGAACCACTGAATAAAAACATATGCAGATAGCAACAAATTATGTAAGACAAACACCAGATAAATAGCATAAATAAGTAGAACAGACTCCTATAATATAATGCTATTTCTTCAAATATGGGCATCTTTATGTCCCTGTGGATAATTTTTATTTTTGAGACCTATTTTATATTTAAGATCTATTTATAAAATTGTATAAAAAAGGTAAATGTCACTTGTGAACTTAATTTTTCTTTTTTATATAATTTCCAACCAAGCTATAATTTTCAAATCATGTAAACAGGGAGAAAATAATATTTAGATGTGTGTATTTAAATGCTAGCTATGAAATTAACTTTAAAAAGATAAAGGAGTCTGACATTTTATTTCAAAAATGTTTAAAAACTTCTCCACAGAATACCTTTAAATACAATACATAACTTGAGATGTGGTGGAAGTGATATTGCAGTAAAAATGAGAAAAATGACAGAATTTCCTCTGTGATAAATGTACATCCGCTTAGTGGACAAATTAAATAAACTAGTAAAAGTATAATGGCCAAAAACCTATAGCTAAAGCAACACCTTGAGATGTACAGTATATGATGTTTATTATTTTTCATATAATGGGTAATAACTCCCCACTCATTTTCCATCATGTTCAAAACAAAGATATACAATCGAAAGAAACTGAAGAGAGTCCAGGCTTGAGCGACAGCATTAGGGGACAAAACCAAATTGTTTCTGGATGGCTGCTCAGCTCAACCTAAGGTGATGTACCAGGCAAGATGGAGGCCAGACTCCACACAGCTGCTTGCTGCTCCGCGTGGCCCCCCACTTGGGAACACTAACCCTCATATCTCAGGGGCCATAAGCCAAGCCTGAGGGTCCCCTGAGACCAATTCCTGCCATCCTGTGGCCCACTTCCGGCCATCATTCAAATTAGCAACTAAAAGAGTAGCAGTGTCTCCATCTGAAGTCAACAGATAAAAGCAATGTGATGCTTTTAGAATGCAACAAAATACATTTCCAGACCAAACAAAATGTTTTGTTGTGTCTAGAACATAATAAAATAATAACATGTGCCTCACATCTAAACTTTAAACCTAGGAGGATCAAAATCTTTTTGTTGATATACAACAATCAAAACAAACACGTGTGTGTTTGTTTTTCTAAAAGCAAAGTGACTGAAGTTAAAGTGCAGCATTAATTCAAGTCAATAAGCAAATCATTATTAATCCTTCTAAAATTCCTACATTCCAGAGGAGGACCATCACCGTTGATAAATGATTTCAAAGTTTGTGGTCAAATTATAAACAACGTGAACAACTTCTGGAAGTGCTTTCTCTCATTTATTCAAGAATAAATACATGCCGGTTCAGACAAATTGCATCCTCAGATATAAGCAATTTGCTCTAATATACTTTTCAATTACTGCTCGGCGTCAGAAGGCAGAAGAGGATGAGATGAGTGTGAGTGGGTCAGGGCGGCCCCAAAACAATGACAGGGCCCCGGAGCCTCGGGCCCCCTGTGGCTCTCCCATCTGCAGTCATTACAGTGACTAGTCAGACATGAAGGAAAAAGCCCACTCTCCACTCTCTCTGTCACACAGCCGTCAGGCAGGACAGCAGAGACGGATAGAGGAAGATGCCACTATGATTTCATATGCCACTCTGTGGGCTTTGCCCCAAACCATCCATTATCAAAGTATTAGTGGGAGAGCAATGCTCTGTGCCTGTCGGAAGAAATGCCGGTACATGACAGCCAGCCCGGACAGTAGAACTCCCATCAATGAGCGATTATTGAGCAATATTAGAAAAATAGCCGGCCCATGTGCCTCCCTCTAAGTTGCATAAACCTTGTACCCTTTCCGAGGGGGGCCAAGGGCCACTCATCAAACAAATAGTCAGGGGCCCGTTGAACTGCAGCCTGCCAGTGACCCCAGCCTCTGAAGGATTATCTGTGGAAGCTGGGAGGACCACATGACTCATCTAAGAGAGGAAATAGACTTTTCATAAGCATAGGGAGAAGTCGCTCAACTCCAGCTGCAGGAAGAACTCTTGAACCTAGCAGACAGACATAGAGAATTATCCTTCATAGACGGCGGACAGAAAAACAGGCACTGAGACAAACCCCTGCTACACGAATTTAATGCATCTGACCAGTAGGGGGCCATAGAGGATTAGTATTGGGCTCAGCGAGGCTCTAGCCTCACAAGTAATTTTATGAGCCTGCAGAGTCTAATAACACGAAAAACTGCAAAAACAGAACTTTACAGAAAGCAGGCAGCTATAACAGTTGGAACTGAATGTATTTCATATATTTTGGCTATGCAATAGCTCTTAGATAAACTGATAAAGTTCTGTCTAATTAAAGTTGAGACATTTTTAAATTAAGGATCTCTTCTGTAACAACATACAGTTCGCAGAACCCAACTTAATTATCTGCAGCTACATGCTTTATATTTATGTTATTTATATTAATGCACCAATAATAAAAATATATAACTGAATCATGAGTGTTTTACAAGAAATTATTAAAGGATGTACATTCCTAAAAAATAAATGTTCCAAAAATCAAATGGTTCCCAAAAGAACATTTCTTAAAAGAACCATTTTAATAATCTGAAAAACTTCACGGAACTTCTTCATGGAACCATAGATGCCAATAAAGAACTTTTATTTGTAGGAGTGGATCCACACAGATAAATGTTAAACTTGGCATCGTTTTATAGTAAATTGTCACTGTTGACTTGGTTTTATATCACTTCTCACGATTTTCACAATTTTCGTATACCCCAGGGAATGTAAATTAGACCCAATTTAAAGAAACGCTAAGTTAGGAAACGTTGCAGCATGAATAACAAAATTTGTTTGGAAGAATTATTACCAGTACTTTTAACAATAAATAGCTGCACATTTCAAAATGATTTTCCCTATTTTAAATGGATTATACACAATTTTTTAATCAACTGCATGCCACACAGCTTGTTTTCAACCCCTTACATTTCCAAAAAATCCTGCATGCAGAGAATAATGCAGTGATAAATAACCAAGCTCCAGCAGTAGAATTACTGCTATCTAGCAATAAAATACTGTAAAATGCAAGAGGGCTGTTTTTCATGCCTTGTTTTGTGGAAACTGTATGGCCCTCATCACTGCACCATCCCGGTGCTCAACACAAAGCAGCATCTGAAATCTCCAGCTGCCCACAGAGACAGTGAGTGAAACTAATACAAGCCCTCGCGGCACTCATCAAACCACACGAAGGCAGAAAGAGACAGGGCTCTGCTTCCCACACACAGGCGACGGGAATCGTCCCCGCTTTGCTTCTAATTGAGAGGTGAGTGGCAAATGAAGCCGGACATACAGCTCTCTCCCTGGAGACCCAGCGGCACAGGTCAACGCCTACTTCACACCCTCTGAGCCCAGAAGTAGAAAGGGAGAACGTGAAAAAGATAGAGAATTTTGCCTGGGTGGGTATGAATGTGGGAGTTGGGTCACACCCAAGCCGCCCGCCCAGCTGGCTGCTCTTATCGACTGTCAGGGCACATAAGGGTGTGCAGGGGAGTTTGAGGGTTGCAGGGGTGTTTGCAGGCCACCAGGGACAGTGTGACACCCTTTGCAAACTTGTTTGACCATCTTTCACTTCAGTTCTGAGTTTTTCTGTTATACCACTGACTAAGCTTCGTTCTTGTAGGTGTTACAAAGGATTATGGGTGTTTGATTGCATTTATAGAGGCCAGGGAGACACTGGTAAGGCTAAAACCACACCTGGATCATTCAAACACTTATAGAAAATCTTTCAGATTACTTGAACAGAAATTACACACTTTAAAAGAATTGTAGGTAACACTTTAGTATAGGGACCAATTCTCACTATTAATTAGTTGCTTATTAGCATGCCTATTATTAACATATTGGCTGTTTATTAGTACTTATAAAGCACATATTCTGCATGACCGTATATCCCTAATCCTACCCAATACCTAAACATAACAACTATCTTACTAACGATTAATAAGCAGCAAATTAGGAGTTTAATGAGGCAAAAGTCATATGGTTTGTTAATTGGACCTTAAAATAAAGTGTGACTGAAATGTAAGAGCCACAAGTTACTTATTTCAGATTTAATAACTGTAAATTAAGTGTAATTACAATTTAATCATTAAAAATCTTAGAAATTGAACATCCAATATTATTGCATAATGATGGTGATATAATTTCCTGCAGTTTGGTTTTCTGAAATGTAAGATACAGTAAGATAGAGCAATACAGTTTGATTTTTTATTTTTGTCCATGTTTGCAGTTTTTTTACAGTATTGTTTAGAGTTAATGGTATCTATGATTCCATGAAAAACCTTTGAGATCCATGGAATCTTTCCAGTACACAAAAGGTTCTTCAGATTATTAATATGTTCTTCACACTAAGAAAAAAAGTTTATTTTAAGAACTGTTCACTGAAATGTTATTTGGAAAACCTCAAACCAAACTTTGGACCTTATTCGGGTTGCAAAGAAATATGACAAAGAAATGTTACGTCAATTAAAAAAAAAAACATTTTTAATTTATTTTATAAACATTAAAGGGATAAACATTTGCAAAAAATGAATAAATAAATAAATAAATAAATAAATAATGAGACACACATGGCCACAGAAATACAACAGGATTTAGTGCCTTTTTTTTTTTTTTTTGAGCAGCATGATTTGCTAATTTACATGCATTGCTCATAAACAGCTCTCACCTTTCTTTAATCCAGTCTCTACCACAGTTGGTGCATGTAGCTCTCTTGGGCCACTTGTGACTGACAAAGCGCTAGCAATTCGGTGATGCCCCAGTGCGAGGATGAGGCCTGCTAGGCTTTGATCAAATCTAAACTTCGAGTGCTCTGTTCATACACACACAGACACACACATGTACACACCCCAGCAGTGTTTGAAGACAGTAAGAGAAGGAGCCTGCAGGAAAATGGCATTGCACAGCATGACAGTCTTGCTGTTGTCCAATATGCTCACAGTTTATTTCTACCGCAGCTTAAGACACCAGCGGTTGCCTGAAAGGTTTGTTCTCCTCCAGTTGTTGTTGTTGTCATGAGTGCTCACCCTGACATCAGGAGCCAGAGAGGAGAGATACAAAAGCATTCAAATGGCGGACAGCTTTGAGATATGACTTAAGGCTACAGGCCAGCAAAGCCCCAAGATGGAATTGGCCTCAAAAGTATGTAAACAGGTTCAAATGGACTGAAATTTTAAAATGCAAGCTTAAATTATTATAAATTGTGTACCTAAATTCAAGAATGCTTTCAAATGACAGTTTAGTCATTTACTCACCCTCAAGTTATTCTTCTGTGGAACACAAAATGAGAAGTTCTGAAGAATATTCAAGCTGCTTTCTCTGCACAATGAAAGTGGATGGAAACCACTATAAAACATAAAAATAGTCCATAAAACTTGCGCTTTATTCCAGGTCTTCTAATCTGCCATAAGATATTATGCTATAAAATGGCACAGTACCTTGAAAGATTCAGGAACAGTGATGTTACACTCTCAGTAGAACTGCTGTCTCTAAATGGTTTGCACATAGAAATACAGACACAGACAGACTGAGGTTTATAAACCAAGACTGTGTGTGTGTGTGTGTGTGTGTGTGTGTGTGTGTGTGTCTGTGAAAGAAGGTGAGGATTTTGCCGATCACACTTATTACTCTTAATGTTAGGAGCTCATTAAGAGCAATATACCAGAGGTCTGTGTGAATGGACGTGTTGAAGATGCGTATATGTGTGTGAAGTCTGGGAGTATTGAGTAGTTTTGATTGAAACAGGCTGAGGTGCTCAGGCTATTATGGTGAGCGATGGGAACCTACAAAACTAAAGTTAGATTTATGTGTGTATTTAGGGACCAGATTCAGCTTTTAAAATAAGAAAACACTAAAACCTGAAGGGATATGTGACAGACAAATTATACGACAATACGACAGAGAGACAGACAGATTATATGAACAAAAAATAGATTAAACATACAACAGATATACAGACAGACAGATTATACAAACAACACATGCAGACAGACAGATCATACAAACAACATATATACAGACAGATAGATATTATATGTACAACAGATATACAGACAGATTATACGCACAACAGATATACAGGCAGACAGATTATACGCACAACAGATATACAGGCAGACAGATTATACGTGCAACAGATATACAGGCAGACAGATTATATATCAAATATGGTTAGACAGAAAACAGACAGACAGAATGAACAATAGATACACCAATTACACAAATGTTCGATATACAGACAGATAGATTATACAAGTGGCAATTATACAGACAGACAGATTATACAAATGATATATGGATATACTGACAGACTTAACGAACAGTAGATACACCGATTAAATGATCGATAAACACAGGCAGACAGATTATTCAAACAATAGATGACAGAAGACAGAACATATGAATAATAATTAGTTATAGACAGATTACGCAAATGACAGACTAAATAATAAACTATATGAGCAAGAGAACTATTCAATGCCTTTCTCAACATCTTTCTGCAACAGAAGTATTTAGCGCTCACCTTGGCCATTTCAGTCCAACGCGCTTCTTCCTGAGAACGGATCGCAACTCACTAAGATAAATAAGCTCATTGTGTGGCAGGTCTTTGGATGGTTTACGTGCAAGGTCCAATTGCCCCGTCTAGAGGGTGTCTTGTTGTGTGTGTGTATGTGTTTGGACTCAGTGAGGCAGACAGGACTGGTTGAGCTAATGAACAGCATTGCTTTCATGGATGAGGAAAGCAGGACCAACAGGGCCCCACTGCTCAAAGCCTCCTCATTTCCCCCTCAAGTTCACTCAGCCACCAACACAACAGAACTGTCGGAATCAAGCATGGCATGCGTGAGTGTGGTCCTCATATCTAGACAAAGCCTAGCAGCATCAAAAGGCCTCCAAAACAGTTCTTTGAGTGGTTTTGTACCACTGGGCTACTGTATTTGAGAGGTCTTTGATTGCTTTCTCATCTGAGATCAATTCACTTTCTCTCTCTTCATACTCTTTCCTAGTTTTCCAATCATCCACCTTGTTTTGTACCATGCCAAATCAATTATTCATTCTGAGGATGGGAGTGAAGCCGGAGTGATAAAAAGGGTGATGTATACAAGTCAATAAGCAACTGAAAGTCCATTGTTTTTGATGGAGAGAAGACTGTAGAAATGCCACATCTCTAGAGTTTGACAACTGATGCTTCTCAACAGGTCTCTCAGGCCTGGCATATAGACAAAAAATTACAAATCGATTGAGCTGAACAATATATTTCCAAAACTTCTGAAACTCAAAAGGCAGCCACAAAGTTGCACTGAAGGTTATACACTTCAAAGCACTGCTGAAAAAGAACAACAATATTTGGTAAAACTGACAAGAGTTTTATCAAATGTCTTGTTCAATAATGTGTGCAAATGAAAAAAATATAATCTAATAGATTCAAACAGGGGTAATGCAATACAAGTAATGCAAGTTATGTAATCAGATTACTTTTTTCAGGTATCTAAAGTAATGCACTACTTTCGAATTAACAAAGGTTACTTTTTCAAATAAGGGTTAGGCAAGTTACTGATACCTCTCCTGTCGCTGTGTTGAGAGAAATTGGGAGTGAAGTACAGAGGCTGAGGCATATTAATTTCACTTTGAGGGACTTTACAGTTGCCAAAAATATAATTTTTTTTGTTGTTATTAAAAACACATAAGCAAGCTCACCTCAGGTGACAAAAAGTAATGCACAAGTATAACAATGCATTACTTTCCATAAAAAGTAGTGCAATATTGTAATGCATTACTTTTAAAAGTAACTTTCTCCAACATTGCTAACAGATACCACTAAAATGGTTTTGTCACTGTAGAACTAGTCAGATTCACACTTGATGCTGATTGTTAAAACTCTGGTTATGTGAAAGCCTTGTCAATATATTTTGGGGAAAAAACAAAACAAAACAACAAGTTACAACGAAAGCATGTTTAAAAGAACTTAAAGCACTCTACTACTCTATTAAATATGAGATGAGCACTCTGTGATAATTGGCGTGTAAATAATCTAACACCCCCTTATCCACAGTTGTCTCTAGCTCTTTAGCAGAATTTCACAACACGCGGCAGGCCTGAATCTCACTGAGAGAAGAGGATTCGTCTCTCCCCTCGCCTCATTTGCAGTCTTCCAGTATGGGATGGCACTGAAATTGGAATGTTATGCATCAGTGGTCACACTCGAACTCCAACTGTTCTCTCTGCAGCGAGTGTTGAGGCCTGGGGAGCGACAAGTAACCTGCTAAACTGAGGGTGTGACTTTGTGAAAGACCCAGGGCTGAAGAGAGGTGGGGAAGTGCCATGTAGTCTGTTTGTATTACAAAAAGACTTGCAATGTATTTTTAAAAAGACTTCATGGTGCCTTGTTTCTGCTGACAGGCAGAAGTCGGTCAAGCATGTTACACTGACAAGCGATAAAAGCTTCCATGTATATCTGAGCGACCATCAACAGTTGCTCTGGGTAGCCCCACCCACAGTGAAACCTCATTGGTCCAAAAAACCTGCTTGGCAAAATTGTACAGTAGATATCAAATTTCAAATCAATATTTTGTTACTCAAGTGAGAAGTACAAACTATTAGGTGTCATGTGTATTTAAGATACATAAAATACCTGCCGTTTCTTTCCAAAATGAACATTGCACTGTCTACAATGTTATTTCCTTCACATATTATGTAAAACGTATAATTTGAAATGCGATGGAAATGCCGTTATGATGGAAATGTTTATTTAAAAAAAGACAATTAAATTTTTAATATTTTTCAGACTTAATACATTTCTAATTAAAACTAACAGACTTAAAAGAAAAGCATCAAATTCTGGAAAAAAAAAGTTAAAGAAAAATTTAATTGTGTGTATTTAAGGTACATAAAATAGCTATGAAATTAGCCTCAGCAGGACAAAACAGTCTGCCATTTAAAAAAAACTGTTTTGTACAAATCTGACAGACTTAAGAAAAGGGCATCAAATTTTTCAAAAAAATGTGAAAATATTTAATTGTGTGTATTCATTCCAAAAATGTTTAAAATGTCATTGCCTCCACATAATATTATATTAATTTAAAATGTGATGAAAATTTTTTCCATTACATGAAAAAAGGGATAATTATCCTGTGATGCATATATTTCTTCACTTTTTAATATATATATTTTTAATATTCAAATATTTTTACCATCATATTTCTTCTTAACAAGTAACCGACTTAAGAGAAAAATATCAAATTTTGTAAAAAGAAAGAAAGAAAGAAAATGTATTATTTATTTTGTATTTAAGGTATCAAATTGTACTTAAGTATTTATTTGGTGTGTATTTAAAATACATTAAATGCCAGCTGTGAAATTAGCCTAAATTAAGTGTTTAATCCACATAATACTGTCAAACGTATATAATTAGATATGTGATGGAAATGACACCAGGCATAAAAATAAGAATTTTCCATAAAGCGTGTACGTTCACTGATGGACGTAGACAAGTCAAATAAACTAGCGAGAGTGTAAAAAGTGTTTTAAGAAATTTATATTAAAGTTCACAAAGCCCAAAGTGCCCATAGTTGAAGAAACCCCCAAATACATCAGAGAAAGAAAGCGGGCTACAGTCTTGTCACCGTCAGCGATGGCGTTGCAGATTAGCTGTGGCCTGGTTGACCTGGTCGTGAGACAGCTGTGATTGCGGTAGAGATTTCACACAGTGTAATTACCGCACTGACACCAAGGACTCAGAGGTAGAGAGAGAGAGAGTGTGTGTGTGTGTGTGTGTGTGTGTGTGTGTATAAGCGATTGTAGAAAGTGTGTAGCGGTGGTGGAGGGGGGAGGGAGCAAAGAGAAGGAGAGAAAAAGAGGGCTCTACAGGTTATTAGCACTAAACACTGGGAAATGAAACAGCAAAGTCAATGCGTAATTTGAAGGCCCATCAAGCCTCATCAGGAACAGCAGGGAGGAGAGTGTCTGACTTCATCAGCTCGCTCTCCTGACTTGTGTGGAAAATTACAGTAATTAAAAAGGCAGCTAAGTACTCCGCTGAGCGCAAGGGGATCCTTTCTTCCCCCCCACCTCCCGTCACCTTCAGCGTGGCCGGCTGCTTTTTGCATGACCTCTCCGTTCCCCACGGCCCTTGCTGCCGGGCTTTGTGTGGAGCCAGAGGGATGGTAATTACCGCCTCACTGGCTGATGTCATATTGATCAGCCGAGAAAGGTGCCGCTGCAAAATGAGAGTCCCAACACAGTGGACTCAGGCCAATCGAAAGGTAATTCCAGCCTGTGCGATGATTCGGCCCTTCTCCCCTCACTCCGCCGCTGCCTCGTTCTCCGCTACCCTTTCATTAAGAGACAGCTGTGATATTGCCGAATCGATACCCAACGCTGCATTGATTGCGCTGTCAGCGAGGCTTTCTACGCGAGGCTCAATCAGTGAACTCTGACATGCGCCCTCTGATCCTAATACTCTCTTCATTGTATTGGCACCGCCATTCAGAAAGTGATGGGAGGAGAGCGAACGCTGTACCCACTTGGTTGACGCTCTGGCATCTTTAGTGCTCTGTCGATACTCCCCTTATTTGGCAAATTCTAGAGGTGACGTCTTTAAGATGGAGGACTATGGGTAATGATATCGCTGTCGAGAGCTGCCAAAACGAAGTGGCCAAATTTAGTAAATAAATAAAAGTATAGACGCGCTAAACGGCGAGAGGGAGGCAAACAGATCGATTACGGGAGAAAGCCAGAGAATAAGGTTGGGCTTGGAAGAAAAACGAAGTGCTAGCCAGGTGATGATAAAGATTAGAAGTCTAACAACCTCTGTCAAAACATTACAGAGGGGTGCACCGGCTGATGAGACGTAGTCTCTGCCAAGACAGTAATTAAGATCACTCTGTAATAGACTTTCAATCACTTGCCTGTAACTCCTACAATGCTAAGATACGTTTCAAACCCCTCCTCCAAGTCTGCTGACATTGGAACTCAACTCAAACTCTTCAACTGACAAAAAAAGTAAGTTTTCGGAGAAAACAATAGGTTGTCAGTGTTCAAAAAGTATAAAAATGTTACACCGATGATGAGTTTTCTCCTACAAGGTGGTAATCAACAGGTATGTTTACAATTAATTTCAAAGAATTCAAATTTTAGACTTTTAGAGTGCACATATTCAACAAGACATGGGGGTAATTCACTAAGAATGAAATGCGCCTGTTGTCTACCCTGTTTTAGTGCCTGATTTACAAAAGGGTGTGCATGTTTGTGCAATTCACTCAAAGCAACTTCTGATCTTGCTCCATTAATAGTGGAGATAAATAGTGTTGAGTTTTGCGAATATGATGGAATCTATAGTGAACCTAATTTACATAGAAACAAGCCATGTTTGTTTATGTAAAAATGGCATTGGCTCAATTTATATACTCACAGTGCTGCACTATTTTCACATATTAGCACCTGGTTAGTGAATAAGACAGGTTTTTGTTTTGAAATACAGCATGGGAAAATGATACTATTCAGTGAATTTGCCCCAATAGTGTTTGCAGAAGTGCAAACTCTAAAATTTAAATGGAAAAAACTCAGTTACAGTGAGGCATTTACAAAGGCCAATCTGTAAATGTTTTAAAAAAAAGTATATGTAAAAAATACTGTGTTAACATGAATTAAATGAGGGGGGGAAAAAAAAAAACATATACTAACGTCTTCTGTTATATCTGATTTTACAACTTGCCATGTCTGAAAATGATGAGAACAATATTTCTGCTTTTAAATCTTCCATAAATTGGACCCATTCTCTTCCATTGAAAGTGTCTTATCATAGCTGTTTTTATTTTATTTAGTATTTATTTATTATTTTTTTATTTAGGCCTCTAACACTAGCTTGCTCTATTCTTTTTCTAAAAAAAACCCCTTGCTACGTATACTGCGTTAAGCTAATTGAGACTTGTTATAGCACTTGCATATCATTGTTCTTTTGTTGATTTTGATTGCTTCCATTGTCCTCATTTGTAAGTCGCTTTGGATAAAAGCATCTGCTAAATGACTAAATGTAAATGTATTTTTTGCAGTTATCAACATTATGCCACAAATGCTGTATTGAGCTTAACTTGTATTACACTTTCCCCTGGTTTCACAGACAAGGCTTAAGCCTAGTCCTAGACTAAAATGTAAGTCTTAGCTGTTTCAACTGAAATAAACATGCACTGACTGATCTTAAAATATATCAGTGCCTTTGTTTTGTCTCAAGATGCACACCAGTAATGTTTTTTTCTAAGCATGTTTATAAAAATTACTTAAATGTCCTAATTGAACTATGGCCTAATCCTGGCTTAGTTTAAGCCCTGTCTGTGAAACCGGGCCCTAGTGTATCTCTTTAACACTAAATCCTTTCAGAAGAAATCAAAACTTCTTATAGATGATGTAACATAACCATTGCAAGTTGACCAAAGCTTTAACTACGAAGTACTGTAATTAATGGTGACTGTCTGTAATTGAGGCCAGCCGCGAGAGATGTTTGTGTCAAGTTTAACAAAGCAGTCATCATCTAGAAGAACCGTTCCACTCTTGCACTCTCAGACGCTTCCATTTTCCTTCTCAATTTGGCAAAATCTAGAGGCTGACAATTCCTCCATTTTCTCAGACTGAGCTAAGGGCTCTTAATCACCTACTTCAACTTAACACTTAAAGCTGGGCGAGGAGAAGTGCATGAGGAACACAGGTCACTGTGGAGAAGAGGGTGAATGACAGCTTGGGCTTCTTTATGAAAGGCAGGGCCCTCTGAAATGGCTGCTCAGGTGCAGAGTTTGACAAAGAGAAGAGAATGGGAAGATAGGCCTCCACAAGGGTGTGGTGAACCCTTCCAGAGAAGACAAACTGTTGTCTTTAGAATTATTGTGTTGGAGAAACTTAACGTAATGACAGCAGTTGGAGAATTTGTGTGGAGGTCGCACCATTTTCAAATTGGGGGATATGATCCCTTTTTAGCATCATTGGGTCATTATCCGAGCTAACAATTGAAACTCCCAAATAATGGAGCGATATTGTGCTGGTGCAGTCAAAAACAGACAGGCTCATACAATGCTTGTACAATGAAATTGAAAGGGATGAAAGGAAAATCTCTGTTTCTTGTCATTTGAATAGTGAGAAAATTAAAATGGAGCCACTATATGTGAAGCACAGGCTTATTGAAAACATTCCAGCCAAATGTAGGACTTAGAAGAAGTTGAATGTAAGCAAACAGAGTATTCTTGCTTTTGTTAAACTATGAAGAGCTACCAGTGTCTGTTCAACAAGCACAAATCTGCACTATTTAATTTCTTAATGTGTACCCACATTTATTTTGAACAATTCATTGATGCACATTATAAATAATAATAATTAAGACGTGATAAAAACCAAAACTAGTTTTGTCCAACTACTTCCGTTGGGCAAAAGCAGTTGAAACATTCTTCAACATATATTTTGTGCTTCACAACATAAAGTAATTTTTAAAGGTTTAAGATGACATACGTAAATGATGACATACTTTTCATTTTTTGACTGATCTTTTAAGCCATTAGCAAACCCAATACCCATTTTGCAAACCCAAATTTGCTATGGCTTCATTCTGGTACGTAATTCCTACTTTTCATGACTTAATCATGAATAAAATGACATCTCTCTGAAATCTGTATCCATCAACAGTATATTCTTAAATTTTCACACAAATTTATTCTTAAGCATGCATTTGCTAGCGTTTCCAAATTTTCAGCAACTTTTTGAGCTATTGTGTATTGAGGGTGTGTGATATTGGTTTGCACTCGTTTGCTCATTGCTTTCTTTCCTCCGTACCCCCCACCAGCCGCCACTAGCCTGCATTGAGTAAGGCCGTGCTGTGTATGATTGCCATGATTCTCCGGCACTCTATTGACAACGTAGCAGGTGTTCGTTCCACATCCTCTCTCCTCTCCCTGGGAGACGCTAATCCCCTTCAGGAGGCCTGGCTTCAGTCTCACCCCTGAGCCTCCCCCCATCCCTCCCCACGTAGGACAGTGGCACTAGGCTTTGATATCCAGCCCACAACCCACAGTCGCTGAGCCTGACCGACGTAAGGGGCAGGTGCAACCGAGTTGTGTGTTACATTCAAGACACCTCCACTGCCTTTAGTGTGGGTTCCCGGACCCGCTTTGTTCTTTTTATCCCCCTTCATTTAATTAGATAAATATAGGGTAAGGAATTAAGGTCACTGACACCGTCTCGGCACAGTTTTTGATCATCTTGACAATCAAAAATTACTTCCTTAAATTTGTTTTTTCAAATAAAAAAAAAACACTAATGCACAGATTTCAAATTTATAAAGTGCTTTAAGTACATGTAGGCAAGAGCATACCGAGAAATAAAAATCCTACAATTCTCCTTGCACAGTGTGTTCCATGATTACCTGTTTAACTCTATCATAACGTTCGATTCAGGGAGCCGCATGTTGCCATCATATTCTTGTTCTCTGCAAAACCCTGCTGAGCTCCAGAGAAGCAAGCAACACCTCTCGTATTAATTAAACCCTCCACGTTTGCCGCAGCACCATCATCATAACCTGCCAATCTTCCACTGACGAATGTCACAAAATATACATCAAGGTCCTTAAGAAACGACACCTGTTCGACTACAACAGAAACAATTGTCCGTACTTCAAACTTCCTCACCATTTGAAAGGTTAGTTGTAATTCTTTTGGATGTCAAACAAGAACCAATTGAAACACATGTCTGGCTGCATTATGACTTAAAAATAAGGCAGAGAAGTAAATTTGAAAGGGAGAAAGTGGTGTGGCTAATGCGACGCCCCCTTTAATTTGCACCCCTTACTGGGCAAATATTCACGTTCCTTCCTCACACTTGGAAGCCCCGCTATTGTATACACAAAAAAGCCACTGTTAGCCCAACATGGAGCAGGTCAGGCAGGAGTGGGACTGGATTGCGACCTCTTGGCATGACATTGCAGTATATTATTAGAAAAGCCACACCTTCGGTTCTCACACAAAACAACCTGTGTTTACACTGGCGTGCCAGTCGGGCTATTTTACACCCCTGTTCTTCGATATCATTTACTCATAATGAATAGTATCCTGTCTAGAAGAAATAATTGCTCACAAAGCTTAGGAGTTCGAAAGGCAAATGGATCCCATTGTATTAACAATTCAAGACTTTGCGAGGCAATAGTATAAGTTTAAATTTGATCTCCAAAAAGCACCAAAATAACACACTGACATCAAAAGATGACCTCTTTATAGTATTTTGCCAAACGTTGGAAGGTAAAATGAACATTAATCCTATTACCGGAGGACTTGGTTAGTCACTAATAGTTCTGTTTGGACCAGGATGAAAGGGGTGGCACTGATTTCAATGGACAGTTGATGAAGTGGACATATGTAAAACACAAAAGAGATGATCCACCTAAGCCTACCAGGTGAACTGTGCTAAAACTCTTCTGTTCCTACTGATGACCCACTTGGTTAATGGCCAGACCTGAAATACCCAAAAGCCATGACCAGCCATCTGGTCAAAAGAGAACGCACATGTTATACAGTACAACATCACAAGTCTATTTCATCTGTGCTTTCAACTTAGAATTGGAAGCAAGATCTAAGAGTAAATCCTTTCAAAGAACATACTATAGAGGAATTTTCGAGAGAACTATGGTAATGGTATGATGAGCAATGTCACATGGTGGATGCTAATTGTTATTTTTCAGGTCTAACAAGCATGCCACCCCTTCCCGCTGCTCTGAGAATGTTTTCAACTTTTGATCCTGACACCTGCGTCTGCCTGGAATTCCACTCCAGCTCCGTTTCTCTCTGATGTACCTCCAGGATCTAATGGATTGTAAAAAGTCTGGCAGGATGTAATCTACAAAACAGAGAATACTTTCTGTGTGAACTGTAGTGTGGAACACTTCTGGCCAAATCTATGTTTTAGTGAGAAATGTATGACGTAGAGAAGTTGAAATGTCAAGAATATCACCAGTGCCTTCCAAAACGTCCAAAGGAAATATGGAAAAGAACATTACAGAGACAGGTTAGAATTCAAATAACTCAAGCTTCCAAAAGATCTAACTTTTAACCCATTTGACAGAGTAACTTTCTAAATTTGATGATCTCAATCAATATTTTCACAAAACTGTGTAATCACACTAGTAGACATTTAGACGAGAATCAACTGTATAATGAAGGAAGACTTTAAGTTATATTTTTGGGCTATTTATTCATTTATTATTCAGACAGGACAGTTGAGAAATGACAGGAAAGTATTGGGTAGAGAGAGGAGAGCGAGATCAGCATAGGACCTCGAGACTGGAATCGAACTCGGGTCGCCATGAGTGCAGTTGCACTTTATATGTTGGCGCACTAACCACGAGGCTGTCAGCGCCAAAATGAAGGCAGACTTTAACTAAAAATCTAACCATTTAAATTCTGGTGCAAAGGCAATAATAATGTATCAGTTGTGACAACATATCCCATATAACATGACAAAAGGACCAGAATCATGGCGTAAACCGCAAACAGTTTCCTGTTTAGAATGGCGGTAGTAGCGAAAGGCTGTTGTGCTTGTCCTGGCAGTAAAAATATGCCTGGTGACTTCTCTGATTTGTACAGCTATATTAGTGTGGTTGACGGAGACATCGAGTGTTAGGGCACTGGAAAGCATCCCCAGGCCCAGTGCTGCTCATGGCATACTGGGTAACATTGAGACATGACAGGTTGTGTTTGGACGTTTGGACGGCCACAGCCATCAGGCAACGTTATGCAGATTTCTGATGGGAGCCGCGGAGACTGGCATTCCCCCAGGTGCCACAGAGCGCCTTCTTAATAATAGGAAGTGACAAGAAGCAGACGGCCCACATCTCTTTGCTTGCCATGCTGTTCAGGACAATGCCACTTAAACGGGTGGCTGCTAAATTGGGTGTAAGGGAAAAAAGAAACATCAGCCTTTTGTTGTCGTCGTCTTGAGCAAATCGGACAATAAATCAGGCAGTTGTCGTAGGACCCACATTAACACTCCTGTTTGGGTGACAAGCTAGTTATATAGAGCAGGCTGAGATGTTGTTTGTGAGGGCAGAATATGCCTCTGTTGGCACTAAAAGACCAGATCAATCTGTCATATTTTTACTTGTCTATTAAATAGATACAAGAAAGGCATTTGGCTGGCATTCTGACAACACTTTCTTCACCATTTCAGTGAAATAGCAATAGAAATGACCAGTGTTTGAAATAGATTTACGAAGAGAGGGTTCTATTGAAGCAATAAGGTAAAGAGACCATGTTTTAGCAATTTTACCATAGGAAAGTATTGTTGCTTTAAAGCCCTAACTATGAAAACAGCACTATAATGCATGGACTTGAGTGGCTTGATCTCAAAGCACAGTTCAATTTATTGACAGCTATCAGAATAAATATATTTCTCAGCAAATAATACAGCTCCTGTACCATACAAAGCGCAGTCAAAGTTATACATTTATTGGAATTGCACAATGGCAACGTGGCACATCCAATCAAAACTCAATTAGTAATATTACCAAAATATCATGGTTTACCATATTTGCTAGTCTGTAAAGTTTTGTAATTGAAAATTTATGTGGAAGAACAATAATGAGCAAATATGGCATTATCAGTTTGCCAGTTTCCATCCGATTCCACTTTCTGAGAATAAACCGAACCGTAAACCGTAGGAAGGTACCCACTTAAAAAACACAATAGTCTCTACCTTCTCACCGTTTAAGACAATATCGTTTTGTTTTGGGCCATGCAGCTGGGGGTGAAATGACCAGTGAAATCCGACGGCTGGTGTGTTATTTCACACCCTGGGCGGCAACTGTATGTATTTATTTTCACACAATAGAGATGCAGCCAGGCTGGGCGCTCTTTCATTTTCGTCCACAGGGGTGTTCGCTCTCTGTGGAGCGCAATTAGAAGCTCGTCACCACTCCAGCCGTCCTGCGCCTGTGAGGGAGCGCCGCTCAGATGCCCCAGCCTCCGCAGGTCCTGACATTGATCCTATAGAGCAGCTCGACATGCACGGGAGCTTCAATTAAAACCCCACACCACAACTGCTTTATGCCTTTTTTATACACGTCTTGCTGACACCAAGGAGGTGAATTACAGGCTATCGTTCAAGATGTTAAAATAAAGATCCTGGTGTACTAGAACATGGGGAAAATGTACCTTCTTCATTATTGTATTAAATATGTTCACTAGTGATTTTTAACCATGTCAGAGGGGACTTTGGAAATAAAACACAGGTCTCCAAAGAAGTAACTGAATGTATATGGAAATAAAGTTCCTGGTGTATTCAATATTTGTAGTTGTTGTTTGTTCAGTGGCTTTAATTGGTTGGATAAATGAGCAATCCTCAAAAAAAGGTGCAGGTGATTTTTTCACAAAATCTTCTACATAAATTTCCATATAGCAGCCATATACTATGGAAGGCTGTTTAGTCAGAGTAATAAATAAAATAAATTATTTATGACATTATATCTCACAATTGGGACTTTATATCTTATAATTTGCACAAAAAGTCACAATTAAACTGTTAAAAATAAATTTGTTAAGTAGTAAATAAAGCAAAGATGTTTTACAAGAAAATACTATTTCTGGTGTTCTGCTTCAAAATTTCATGTTTAATTCAATGGGTTCCTTTTTGTTTCTTTGTAACTTTGTTAAATTTCTGAGTAAAAATTGTTTTTTTTTCAGTTTCTGCAGTGACTAAAAGGTAACTGTGAAATCAATTTTAAAATGAGTAAGAATTCATATAGTGAGATATGACGTAAATTACAATAAATTAAGTTGCAGCTGCAACTTCATTTCTCATACAATGGCTTAATTTCTTATTCTTAACTTCATCTCACAATTACCTTTTTAAATTTTATTTTGGATGAGGAAGAAATGGGCTTCCATAATATTCTAGATAAGTTCACAAAAGAAAGTAATCTTTGTCTGGCAGAAAAAGTTTTTATTTGACATTCTGTGCATGGTACTCTCCATACATAAGCTGATTCGGGAGAGGGCAAACGAATAGGAATTTTCCACACGGCGACAGGGCTGTAGCATTCTGACAGGTGCCTGTTGGAATTGGACAATCTCAGGTTGCAGAGTGTTATTGTCTGTGAATTGTGTGTGGGTGTACTGGACATTACTGCAGGGCTTCATAACTCCAGACAACAAAAGGCTGTATAAATGTATAAATCACATAAATTCTGTAAACTTTCTTCTCCGTCTTTTGAGGCTTTTACAGAAACAAACGCCCCAGATACGTCAAAATCATCTACACAGATTATACTGAATACAAATATATTTTCTCAAATATAATTTCTGAGAATAAATTCTGACTTCTGTTCATCAGACCTTTCTTCCCGTATTGTTTTCTGTTTCTATGCACTAATCAAGAATTCAGCCCAATGGCCACTAACATCTCCAACACAAAGCTCACTCTCAGAATGGCTTTGACGTTTTTGATGCAATGCAATGCATACAAATTCAGAAATTTCCATACATCATTAGATGGTGATTTTCACAATAAAGAAACCTACTGTGACTGTCTATCTAGGTGGGGACAAACCTATATGTGGTAGGCTCACAATAACATCCAACTGCTTTAAACCACATTCCCAAGTGCAACAGCTCTGATCTCTTTAGACGTATGAAAATCAGCTCCTCAGTCAGGCTCATGTTCAGTGACATTTCACAGCATTGCTGGAGATACACCACTGAACCCCAGTTGTAATAGCACCTACGTTGCAGAGGGTGAATCAATATGACAGGGCAGGCCAGGGTTACACAAAGAACATCTGTGCTAAAACTAACAATATCTCATGAAAAGAGACAGGACAAAAGGAACGTGCTACCTGGCACATAATGGAATCTTAATAAAGTTTGAAAATGTAGAATTGAATAGAAACTGATGCGCACTCACAGAGACGATTTTCTTGATGCATTGCTTCTATTAAAAAACAATTGTATATTTGCTTTAATAAAATTATATTAAATGTAATAAATGTACATTTTAAAATATGATCTCTATAGTGGAAGTCCGTACAAGTCAATTTTAGTCAATTTCAAGCAATTAACTAATCTTTTCTGATATCAATGTTCAATTTATGAAGATATAACATACTGGATGTATTGGAACTGCTTCTGAATATTTATTCAGAGTTAATTAAAATCTGAATTTAATTACATCTAAATAAAATTATTGTATTCTGTTAATTCTGATGTCAGCGCATGGACAAACAGAACATAGTTTGCACAAAAACACTTGCAAAAGCACACGCACCCATGCCAATTGTGCCGCCCATCTCCCTTCCATCCAGTCCCACCAGCACCCCAGCATCCATGCATCCCTGTGGATAGTCTGCTCCCTGCTCTACAACCTGGCTTCAATACAACCAGATCCCATCCTGCTCAATCTTCAAAGCACCAGACTAGACCACTTCCCTGAACCAACTGATCTTTGATCCCAGCGCGGGAACCAGGTTTCCTGGGGATCGGGGGCTAACACACATCACCCTGGCCCTGCCTGACTCACCTGGGTCATGAGAAGGGAGCAGCTGGGTTGAGGGTGTTCAGCAGGCCCTCCGCAGATGGATGGCTTGATGCGCAGTCTTTCTCTCTCAAACCTTTTCTTCTTCTCCTGTCATGGCAAATATTCACCTTACCCAGTGAAGCAAATTGCTGACACCTTTTTAAGAAGTGACAACTGTGTATATTTCATGATAGCAAATTCCATTTTCATATCAAGCGAGACGAGAATACAATTTTCACTTCATTTAATCAAGGTGGGGACTTCTATGGGTTATGGCACTTAAAGCTGTCAGAAGTTTAAGATGCACTATTGCTGTCAATCTCACACCCTGATACTTAATGAAGGAATTCATTCAAAAACTTTCTAATTTGTGCAGAGAAGGTGAAGCTTTGCGTCATTAAAATAAAGTACAGGGTTTTTTTATATTAGTGCGTGTTCTTAGCTACATTATATAGAATTTAGATTAGATAGAATTCAATTAGTTGTTATTACTTAAATAGTACAAAGACAATTTGACCAGGAAATGAAAACTTAGCACGACAAATATGAACAGAATGATTTTTATTTTTTAAAGAATTCAATAAACCAAAAATCTATTCAACTATTTATAATAAGCAGTATATATTGTTTAGCAAATTGAAATGTTCTTCTTTGGCAAGCCAAATACTGCAACAACTCTCTCACTTTCTAATGGTGTGAATGAGAGTTGCGTTGACTGGGAGAGCTGGTAGCGCTGGCCTCTGCCATTCAGCCTGAAAACCCCAGTTCTTTCACATCACCACGCTGTAGGCCTGTTTGTCCCCAAACATGGACTAGCAACGCCCACAATGCTGTTCTGTCCTTCTACACCCACCCCCCGTAACGTACAAACACACACACTTGTACAAGAACTCAGACATACACTTGGTCAGACACACATATGCGACATCACTATTTTAAAGCTAATGTTAATTTGAGAGAACATCGGGGTTGCCAGGTTTTCTCAAAAAACCCCACCCAACTGCTACTCAAAACTAGCCCAAAAATAGCCCAATTGCAATTCGAGGGGGGTCTCCCAGTAAAAATCGCGTTCTGGGAGGTAAAATACTTGTTTGTTGGTGGGGTTCCCCTGGTACAATTTGCATTCTAGGGGCTAAATATCACGTTATTGGGGTCGCTTCAAGCCACGGACATGAAAAACAACCCGTGGCAACAGTGTTAAAGTAGCCCAATTCGGACTTGGCAACACTGGAGAACATACTAATTTGATGTTAACAATGTAACTTTCCTTCTAAACTCATGAACATGTCTAATACTCACATGTGTACACACAAGAAAGATGAGGGATTGAAACTGACAGGACTGGGGCAGTGAACTTGAGGTAGTTTTGGGAGACGAACGTGAGGCATTATGCCAGTAAATAAACAAAAACATGCAGTCAGATCTGAAAAGGAAAAGTCAGAAAGAACAAGTACATAGAGAAGGCCACAACTACATAAAGTATATACAAACAATGCGAAAGAACAACGTTTTGCCATCTGAATATGTTTTCCCAACTTGGCTGACCCTCACTCTCAACCACCCACACATGAAATTATAAAACTCGTTTAGAAATCAAATTCACTTTGGGCAAAAGAACATTCAGATTTCAGAACTGCCAACTAGTCTAACATGACGTCCATCTTAAGTTCTTCTGAACTCCAGGTGAACCTGGCCCTTCCCAGCTCGTGAAAAAGATGATAAAAGTTTAGACATGTCAGTCAAGGGCAGGGATTCCAATAGACAGTTGAGGAATTCCTTTAGGTTGCAAATTTGAAATTCATTTAGCTGCTTTTATTTGCGTGCAGGGAGGACAATGTTAATAATCAGGGAGTGAGATTACAGGGAGGCAAGAAAGAAGAAAATGACACCTGTCATACCAGTGAAGCACATTCAAACTGACATACCTCAATAAGGTTGTCAATTTAAAGCAAAACCGCGGCAACATGACTCAGCCCACACCATCCACTTACCTGTCTCAGGTGTTCCTGGTTGTTATGCCCCAAGAGACCCTCTCCAAAGGGCCTTCGTGAACCCCTCACATAGACACCCATTTCAGAGGCTTCCACAGATGCCTCCAGTGAAAACACTGACTTCCTCAATTGTCCATCCAATACCAAGACATGTGGTAAAAGCATCTTCCGTACTCCGTGCATTCTGATCCATATAACGTCGCAACACCTGACCTGTCAACAGAAAGAAGCTACACCAAGAAACCAACATCCAGCTCCTGCCCGAGTGTTGGCCACCATCAGGGCTGTGTATGTATATATAGAGGGCCCCCCCAACGTCAGGACTCACAGGCACACCTGAATGGGCTCGAAGTGTGCCTAACTAGCTGCACACCGTGTCATGGTGTGCTCTGATTGCCTTATCTTCTCATTTATCACAGATGAATTGGAACCAGCCTTGCTGAAAGCTCCTTTCATTGTTGGGGAATGAAAAACTGTGTGAAGCCCGGTGTGCATCTGAACAAGGGGCCTTCTGTCAACCCCGAGTGGGTGAGGAAGAAAGGTGAGTGGAGAGGAAGA